>JAXIVJ010020087.1:0-15371 GCA_036785665.1 Chirona hameri | reverse complement strand
AGCGACCACATAGCTCCGCACTCCCGCTCTCTGTCCTACGACGCGCCCGATTACGCCCCAGTCAGCGTCGTTGCTGGTGCGAATACGTACTCGCTCTCTCTTTCTCAACTCAGTGAGAGGCCGTGCACCGTGATGACGATCAAATTTCGCCTTCATGTGCATCTTTGACTCGGCGTCTCTGCTGAACGTCTCACGCCACATCTCCCTTACCGGAGTTGTAGGACTCGGCAGACGAGTTTGTAGCTGGCGTTTCATCATGAGTTGTGCTGGTGCCAGTCCCGTAGCTTCTACTGGAGTAGCCCTGTAACCCATCAGCGCCAGATACGGGTCACGCTGATTTAAGCACCACTTGGCCTGTCGCACTGCTCGTTCGGCTGCTCCATTTGCCTGAGGACAGTACGGGTCAGTCACGCGATGGCTTAACCCGTAGTCAGCGACAAATTCACGAAATTCTTGCGAAACAAACTGCCTACCTCCGTCTGTCGTTACTAGATCAGGAATGCCATATCTGGCGAACAGGCACTTCATTCTTTCAATAACATTCCTGCTGCTGATGCTCCCTAGCTGCTGTACTTCGATAAATTCGACTGAAAACATCAACGGTGACCAGATAGCGGTGCGAGCCATGCTGGCAAATATCAGTCGCTACGTGTGATTAAGACCTGTCAGGTGATGGCATCGGTATCAGCGGCTCCTTCCTGTGAACAGGTGCGTGAGTCTGGCAGAACTGACAGCACGTGAAGTACTCTCTCAGATCACTGTTCATATCGGGCCACCACACTGAACTTTTAGCCCGTTCCCTGCATTTGGATATGCCAAAATGTCAGTCATTATGCAGTCTGCTCAAAATCTGGGATCTCATCTGGTGCGGGATTACCAGACGACTCGCATACATGAGCACGCCGTTGGCGACGCTTAATTGGTCTCTTACCCCGTACAGCGGGTGGGATCTTGCCTCCGGAGACCACCCACTCATGGTGTACTCCACAGCTCTCTGGAACTCTTCATTCTCCTGATGTGCCTGCCGGATCTCACTCAGCCTGCGGTCAGTCATGGGAAGCGCTGGAAAGGCAGCATGGACGTACTCATCAACATTGTTTTTGCACACGCCCACGTGAGACCCAGCAGTTCTTCCTCAATCATGGCGTACCTTTGCTCAGTCGGCGTCAGGAGTCTGCTGGCGTACGCCACCGGCTTCAGCTGATCGCCGTGTCGCTGCAGCAGACAACCTCCGATGCCGTAGCTGGACGCGTCGGCGCTGACCACAGTATCTCTGCTGCTGTTGTAGAAGGCCAGTACAGGCGCCTCTTGCAGCATAGCCTTCGCCTTCTCGAGCGCTTGCTGCTGCGCCGGCGTCCACTGCCACGCCGTCTCCCTCTTGAGGTCGTTCATGGGCTTCAGCAGCCCCTGGAGTCCTGGAACAAACCTACACAGGTAGTTTATCAGGCCGAGCTGCTGCTTCAGCTCTTTTACGTTGCGAGGCGGGTTCAGCTTCTGAATGGCAGCCACCTGCTCTGGGTCAGCCCGGATACCGGACCTACTGACCATGTTGCCTAGAAACGTGATCTGCTGCTGATTGAGCTCGCATTTCTTTCTGTTCAGCTTCAGCCCCGACTGGTGGATCCTGTCAAGAACAGCTTCAAGGCGTTGGTCATGGGTGACGTCATTACCATGTACAACGATATCATCCATGTAACAAATCACCCCCTCTAGACCTCCGAGCATCTCTTCCATCTTCCGCTGAAACACCTCAGGCGCCAGGTTGATACCCATCGGGAGGCGACAGAACATCTTTCGACCGAAAGGAGTGAGGAACGTGGTCAGACGTTTCGACTCTTCAGAAAGAGGCATCTGGAAAAACCCAGATGATGCATCGACCTTACTGGACCGAGTGCACCCACTGAACTGACTGAACTCCCCCTGAACTCCCTGAACACCCACTGAACTGACTAGACAGCTGCTTAAAAGACGGAATAGGATGAACCTCTCGCTTCACCGACCTGTTTAGCTCCTTGAAGTCCACGCAGATGCGTACCCCTCGATTCGGCTTCTTAACCGGGACCATTGGAGCACACCAGTCTGTCGGCTCTGTGACCGACTGGATGATGCCGTAGCTCTCCATCCGATCCAGCTCCTCTTGGACGTGCTTCATCAGGGGCAGCGGCACACACCAGGGGCAGCGGCAGCGGCACTGTTGTTACAGCTGCTGGCACCGCGCCCTCTGCGAGCTTGATGTTGATGGTACTTGTCTGCATCAAGTCTGTGACGCCGAGCACGTCGGAAAGGCCACACCACCATCAACAAACTGGACGACTCCCAGTGCACAGCTGGCTGACCGAGACAAGAGGTTATGCGACATGTCAGTGTCTACAACATAGAAGTCTTCCGTCATGACCTTATCTTTATAGAACATCTCTCCTCTGAACATTCCACTGACCTTCAATGCACCTCCCACACTAGTGACCCTCGGGACAGAACGCTTCAGCTGAGGCATGTTTACCATTTGCTTGACTGCTCATACGTAATGACATTAATGTCTGCACCTGTATCAACTTGAAACGACATCGACTGTCCCTTGGACTGTCACATCAACTATCCATTTGTCACAATTGTCATCCTGTACATCTCCCAAAAATAATTATTCAGCTGCTGTCTGGACCTCCCCTACGTTACGCTGAAGTTTGAAGCATACAACCTGGAAGTGATCCTTACCGCCACTGGAGAAGCACATTGCTCCTCGGGCTGGGCACTCACTTGGACTCTGGAGGCAATCTCGGCCACAGTACTTTCATGTCAGGTGATACGCAGACTGCTGGTATTCCTGCCGTTGCGGACGCCAAGGCGGGTGCTGCTGGCGCTGCTGGTAGCGCGGCTGGTACTGCTGACGTTGCTGGTTCTGCCGGTACTGTTGACGCTGCTCTTGCTGCTGCTGTAGCTGGTGCTGAGAAGCTCTGCTCTGGTGCTGCGGAACACTCGTGTGGACACCGTCAACATCCTGCTTCACTTCATCGACCAAATCACAACTGCGCATCATGGCAATAACTGTCGAGTGTGACATCAGTCTCCAATGCTTGTATCTGAATTTTCCTTGCTAGCTCTTTGTTTAACATCCCCGATATCAGCCCGTCTCGAATCCTTTCAGACTTGGTATCTCCAAAACCACACTTCTCAGCCAACATCAGAAGGACACGAATGAATGATTCATTTGTTTGACCACGTTGCTGTGCCCTTGACTCAAATGCCTGCCTTTCTGCGGGAACCCGATACGAGATACAGAAACTGGATACGGGAACGGGATACGGAATACGGGAACTGGATGCGGGAACGTGATACGAGAACGGGAACGGGATACGGGATACGGGATACGGGATACGGGATACGGGATACGGGATACGGGATACGGGATACGGGATACGGGATACGGGATACGGGATATAGGATATGGGATATGGGATATGGGATATGGGATATGGGATATGGGATATGGGATATGGGATATGGGATTCGGGAACGGCATACGGGAACGGCATACGGGAACGGCATACGGGAACGGGACACAATATACGGAAACGGGATACGGGAACGGGATACGGGAACGGGATACGGGAACGGGATACGGGAACGGGATACGGGAACGGGATACGGGAACGGGATACGGAATATGGGATATGGGATATGGGATATGGGATATGGGATATGGGATATGGGATATGGGATATGGGATATGGGATATGGGATATGGGATATGGGATACGGGATACGGGATACGGGATACGGGATACAGGGAACAATACGGGATTGCGCATCGCGCAATGCAGGCCATCTAGTATGTATTAATCATGATTGGTACAACTTAATATTAAATTATCACTGTTCCGTATTATGTATCGAGTGTGCGCTGTATATAATGTAACTCCTCAAGATGTCAAACGAATGACGAAACGTTGAAATATGTGCATTGTCTTATTAATCCAAACAACCTTACTTATGCTGAGTTTTTGTTCAATCCTGTCTCGCCACACCACCAACAACAATGGCCTCATCAGAAACATCGAAAGCCTCTCAAGAAAAGTCATCAACAACAAAGCTGCGATTGTATTTAATGAACAATGCATATTAAACCATCTGCTTCCAAAGTACACAAATATATATATATATATATATATATATATATATATATATATATATATATATATATATATATATATATATATATATATATATACATATATATATATATAAATGGATTTCTACACCGCTCTAACTAGACACGTGGCCGGGATTGTGTCCCGGCACTCGGACTAGGACACGGCAAGGTCCGCCACTGCCTCCACCAATCTTCATCGGCAGCGCCAGTATCCTGTAATATACATCCAGGAGGGAGCAGCAGATTAGCATTATCGTCATTCGGTTAAACGTCGGCCAACTGTGTCGGCCGAGCAAAAAATGTTTAAGTATATCATTTTCATGAGTCAAAATCAGAAGAAAAAAAATTGTTTAAGATGCCGACAACGTTGTTCTGCAAGTGACTCCAACAGCCAACACAAACATACATAAAAGGAAATCTCGTGTGAAATGCAGATGTGCTGCTTACGTGGCTCCCATGTTGGGTATGTGCGCCACATTCACCACGGAAAACTTGTTGGCGGCCGCCAGGATCTGTTGCGCCGGACGCAGCTTGTATATGTATCCCGGGTCCACCGAGAGTGTGTCAATCGCCACACCGACCACGGCCGGGTCATCGGCCAGCAGCCGAGCCGCCTCTGCACTGATGCCTGTGGGTATAACGGAGAGGTCAGGTCAGAGGTCAGGGCCGGTTCAGAGGACAGAGGTCAGGTCAAAGGTCAGAGGCTAGGACACAGGTCAGGGGTCAGATGAATGAGAGACAGGTGAGGCAGGTGAGAGGTCAAGTTAGATGACCGAACTCAGGTAGGGGAAAATTGCCAGGTCAGGAGTCAGGAGTCGTGTGAGAGAGGTAAAAGCAGAGGGTAGAGGTCAGACAGAGACCAGGGTCCAGTTGAGAGGCCAGGAGTCAGTTTAGAGGTCAAGGTGTAAGGAAAATGGGTCCCGAGAGCCGATTCCTGGGATAAAGCAGATCCGCCGAGGTGATGGATCCGTTCGTATCCGCATGTCACACGATTCCTCGGTATCGCCGATTCCTGGGATAAAGCAGATCCGCCGAGGTGATGGATCCGTTCGTATCCGCATGTCACACGATTCCTCGGTATCGCCGATTCCTGGGATAAAGCAGATCCGCCGAGGTGATGGATCCGTTCGTATCCGCATGTCACACGATTCCTCGGTATCTTAGATCCTACGTTATGAGTTGAGCACAATGTGCTCGACTCGACTATGTGCGGACATTTAGGTCCTCCTCCCCCGGGAAGGAGCTTCCCCCTGCCCCCCCCCCCCCCCCCCCCGTGGCGCCGCCCTTGCCGCTTAGTAAAACTTGTGACTTCAAGAATCTCGACCAACAGTCATCAGGATGATTTCTGTTGATCTTTCTAATGCATAATGCAGCACGCAGTTATCCAGACAGACATGATCCAGCAGAATATAAGTCATCATTTAGAACATCGGGGCGGGGGAAAAGTATCTTTTTGCCCCGCCCCCCCTCCCCCCAGAATTTCACGGAGGCCCCACTCCCAAAAAGGTGCCCCCTGCCACAACTGGCCAAAAGAACAAATATTATGTGGCCCTGGTCAAATTTCCTGCATGAGGAAACTGTAGGCCCCCGGTACTAGACAGGAGGCCCCCAGTACTAGACAAGATGGCCCGGTATTAGACAGGAGGCCCCCAGCACTAGATAGGAGGCCCCCGCCTCTGGTTCTAGATAGGAGGCCCCCGGTACTAGATAGGAGGCCCCCGGTACTAGATAGGAGGCCCCCGGTACTAGATAGGAGGTCCGTTCTAGACAGGAGGTCCCCGGTACTAGATAGGAGGCCCCCGGTACTAGATAGGAGGCCCCCGGTACTAGATAGGAGGCCCGTTCTAGACAGGAGGTCCCCGGTACTAGATAGGAGGCCCCCGGTACTAGATAGGAGGCCCCCGGTATTAGACAGGAGGCCCCCGGTACTAGGCAGGAGGCCCCGGAACTAGATAGGAGGCCCCCGGTGCTAGACAGAATGCCCCCTGGGGAAGAGGCTCCCTGCGACTTTGCCCCCCCCCCCCCAGATAAAATATAGTGGCGCCGCCCCTGCTAAGCGGGCTCACACAATCATATCATTCAAGGCATGCATGAGTAAAAATATACAACACCGACTACCAACACCAACGTCGCTTGACGTCATGATGGTGCAGAACGTCCATTGGTCTATCAGAAGAAGTTGCCTACAAACGTAGACATCACTGGCCACAATAAGCCTCGTGAAACTTACCGGGATAGTGGAGAGTCTTGTGATTGTGCACGGTAGTATGAGACCGATGGACCGGATCACTTCCGTTTCCGTGAGCACGCAGGGCGTCTTGACTTTGAGGCGTGCCCTGCCTGCTACCTGGAGAGCCGGGTTCACTACTACGTTGGTGATGCTGCGCCTGGTGTCTCCTCGACGGCCGGTAGTAGTAGGAGACGTGTTGCCAGTGCTGAGCGTTACCGGTGTTGATCAGCACAATGGTGGGGTAGTGGAACTCGCCCAGGTAGGCCTTCCAGGAGTCCAGGGTCTCGGCGGTGAGGGCGTAGTCGGGGTCTGCCTGACTCTGAGCCTGGATATCTACCACCATAGCTGAAACCATACGATACGATGGCATGGGAAGAAAAAACACGAAGTGCTCGGTAGAGGAAGGAGGAATCAGATTGTATTTGAAACCTTTCTGTCGTATAGCTATACCTATAGGTGCCGGCATATTCGTATTTAAGTGTGCCATCCTCTGTCAATCATACCTTTGTCAATTGCTTTTTACATGATGAAAGTGGGGGATTAGTTCAACATATATGTGCACTAAGGTAGCGAGACTTCTGGCAATCCTACCTAGTTTTCTGCACTCTTACTTTTGATTTACTTCTGTTCAAAATATCCCTCACTGGAAACACTTTTTGAGACCTTTTTCTAGAAGGGTTTCGATAAGAGTCCATTGCGGGGTTTTAGATAACCCAAGCGATAACGTGTTTGTCTACGGACACGCATTGGAGAACCTTCAGCAAATGACAAGGATAACATTTTGGTTTCGGAGACCAATTTAATGACGGAAAGAGCACCGCCACGCTTCTCAAAAGTTCCCGGAAGTAACTCACTATTCGAAGACTGACACTTGTGAGTAGAATGCGTACTTCCGTAGTTGTACATAGTTGAGGTGCCACTCAACAGATGGCGTTATCAAGAAGTAATCATTTTTTTTCGACACACATTACCTACCTTAACATGTAGGACAGTTTAAAGTTGGGAAATGTCGCGAAAAGCAATCTAAACGGAGATGTCATGAGATCTTCAAATGAATTGCTTAGATATATTATATGCCAATGTGTCAACTGTCAAAAGGAAGCAACATTTATAAAGTCAGAAAGTTATATATGGTAAAAGTTCCCGGGCATTTTCCCAGATCCCCTTTTATCCTCCCGACTGCCGGTCCTCCATCCTCTGTCACCAGTGGTGTCAATTTTTCAAAACGGTTGGGGGAGGGGGGGGGGGGGCGAACACACTGGCGGATCCAGCCTCCCTTCATGGGGGTCATCTTTTTGTGGGTAAAGGTATTTTTGGGTAAAAGATAAAAAGTATATTTTTTTCCTCTGTGGATTTGGGTCGGTCACCTTATTTTGGTATTTGCAAGAAATTCACTTTTCGAAACAAACAAAAAATGGGGACTTTTTTCCGACAAAAAAAAAGTCAGTTGGTTTGTATTTTGGGGGGTAAAAAACACAAACTTTTGCGAATCCGAGACAAACATTTTGAAGAGAATATAATTTCCTTTTTTAATGTTGTTTTGTGTCCAATATGCGTTAAAACTCTATTTTCTACGATTGATCAAAACATTTATCATTTTTCCACAAAAATGGTATGACATGACGTCAACGTTATTATCTCCCAAGATACTACATGAATTTCATTGGAATTGGGTGAGAAGACGTATAATTAATGCAGCATAAGGTACGGAAATTTTGACGTCGATATCTATCAGAGTTTTCAAGTTATTGCGAAGATTCGGGAGGGGGGCAGATTCTGCCCCCCCCCCCCCGCCAGCTGGGCGCGGGTTAAATGTCACCGGGGATGCTTGCATTGCATCAGGTGCGCTGTTTTGTCTATCATTGAAAGCAAGGGATACATGCAAACTTCCAAATTCAATCAGTTTTCATGAAGTTTTCACCTAAGATAATTTGTGTTCACTTTTAGTGCAGGGAACACGCGGGGCCATACTTGTATTGAATTGCCCCTCCCAGATTCCTGGGGAGGGCTTTTGCCCCTGATGCCCCCCCTTTCCCCCTGGATCCTCCGCCAGTGGCTCAACAGGGACGGATCCAAGGGGAGCCTATCAGCAACCATGGCTTTACCGAAACCACCAAATATCGGCTGAAATTCACACATTTTAAAGAAATTCTAGGCAACTTGTACAAAGGACAGTATTTAGTAACCAATTCATAATGAAGAGAGAAGAAAAGAAAAAACGAATATCTCATGGGTTTGGAATTCTGTCGGCCGCCCCTCAAACCAAGTTTTGGGCCGGTCTGCATCCGTCAGAAGCCCCGAGTCCTTACTTGGAACCCTTACTTAGTAAAACGGCAATGTTAACCTGCATTGACTGGTGGGGGGGGGGGGGGAAGAAACATCTCCCGACGAATTTTTCGGAATAGCTAAAAAAAAACAATAGCGATAGCAACGTGAAAACTTTGTAGTACCTTCTTCTACACAATTTTACGTCCTTCTGTGCATAAATAAATAATTTTGGCGATAAAAATAGAGATATAACGGATTTAGTGGACTCACAATACACGAGTTTGGCGAATACAAAATCAGCTAACCTTTACGAAATCATACAAAGTCTATATTTTGAGCAAAATGCAATAAAAACGTCAAGAAAATAGCAAATGGCAAGGGCTACAAATAATTCTCGGATTTGTGAAAAGTTTGGTTTTTGACTCCCTAACAAATAATTTGAAAGAAATCAATAAAAAAAACATTTCATCGGAAAAGCCCTAAAAATCAAACAATTGCAAAATGTTAAAAATTTCACCGGATTTCGCATCTTTATACATAAAGAAGGGATTTATAACAAACCTTTCTTAGTAAAAGCTGCGTAGACTTTCTTTTTGAAATAGGAAACGTGTCAATGTGTTGCCCATTCTTCCGGCGGGTTTGGAGTCTTGGCCGCTTTGCCCCCTCTTATATCCGCCAGCGGCCAAAAACATTGAGGGGGGCGAGCGGGTACCATTTGAGGGGGGCGAATGGCACTCATAGGGGGCCGAACTCAACATTGGTGGGGGGGGTGGGCGAGGGGCCACCCCAAAAGTATATAAATCGACACCCTATGTCTGTCACGCCCCCACGTTAACCCGGGACTGGTGGTCGCTGGCCAACGGGCATGTGGTGGCCCTCCGAGCCACCCGGAGTGGTGGCCGCCTCTCATGGCTTGGGCCCTCCTCGCAGCTTAGCCCTGCGGGATGGGCCCTGTAAGCCCATGGATGGTTGCCCGGTCGGCGTTCCATTTATACCCACTTTACCCTTCTCACTTCATCCCATGGCTGCGCAATGGTCCGAGAGGACCGAAGCGGCCTTATCCTAACCAAACCAAAAAAAAAATTCCCGCGCAACACACCGTGGCCAAAAAGGTTGAAACAGTGTTTAGCGAGTTAATCAGCTCCATCGCGGCGATCTGACATACGATTAATGGAAATGGCCGTCACGTGTACGGGTTACCGCGGGTTCTAACCTCCCGCGAGTTTCGTCAGGGAATGGCCTATATTCGAATTGTGGGCTCATTTTGCACATATGAATTTAAACAATGTGGTAATATTCGCTCGCATGCTAGCTATGCACATAAAATCGCCGAGTCAGAAAAGGCGTAATCGGATGCGTATTAAAGGGAGATAATCACCTTTTGATTTTGTTAGCAACAATTGCTTTGGCTACCGTTATGGTATTAAAATGATGTGAGCTAAATTTAAGAATTAAATAAAATGATTGCCTAATTCAAAGTTAGAAGTTTGCGAAATTAATGATCGGTATTTTCCCTCCACTATTGGAAAGCGCAACATATGGCGCTTTTGCATCAATCTGTGCAACGTTGTTGAATGGGCACTTATAAACAAATCGCCGACACTAAATAGGTCGCGTCTGGTGCCAAGCTAAACTGCCGGATTGCAATGCACTTTTTTCAAATGATTGTTGATTGTTCATAATATTTGGCACATATTCGCAAAAGATAGAGTGCAGGAAACATATTGCATACCTTCATGATAAATAACAATTCGTAGGGAGGCTAATGTACTGAATTCGTAACCGAGTACTTGCTGAGTACCGACCGATATAAGCGTGGATCACTTATCGTTAGGGAACTGCCAACATCTTTCGGTAGGAATGTTTATATGCAAAATGTGATGAATTACATCATATTTTGGCCTCGTCTATCGTTTTCAGGTGCTAACTCCATTTGTGTGGGGAAAGGTCAATGTTTTCCTTTAAAGAAGGAACTTAGAAAATGTCCGCATTTGATTTTAAAAAAATGCTAGTAAAAATATCCTTCTTCATGGCTGCGCTTTAAACCAACATAATTCATTTTAATTAGCGTGGAAAGTATTGCAGGCTGTTTTGCTTTTTCTATACATAACGATGTTCCCTGCCAATGCAGTCTAATCATAATCAGAAACAACAGACGGGCCGATGGCATGCAGTATCTCACCGTGGGCGATAAACCTGTCCACGGGGATGTCATCCAATGTCCAGCGGTATTGCTGGGAGTAAGACGGAGCGTTCATGTAGGTTCCCACGTGCTTTTTCTTCAGCCTGGAAACACAGCAGTTCAACATAGCTTACATAGCCGGGTCAAGTACGTGATACGTGAGTACGTGAGTGCATACGTAATCCATCGTCTCGGCGAAGCTGCCATATCGAATCCGGGAATAAGGCGGGTGCCATTAAAATCAGAACATGCTATTCAATCAATTTTACCATGCTCTGTATTGCAGCAACACCCATTTCATTCAACTTGAATTACTCCTCTTATTCTAAGCATATGTTCGTCCTCCCGTGGTATATTGGAAAAATCTTAATATGAGCGGCCCGACCCGACCCGACCCGACCGTGGCGACGCTATTGAGAAGCTCATATCTCTGCAACCATACGCCCCAATTGACAAGTGGGCTTCTTTGCTGAGCAGCCCCATCCAACCTACCCTGTTTGAGACCAGTTGCGACTCATGTGGGTGACTACCACTGCGCGTGGCGCGTGCCGCGTAAGGGGTGTTGAAAAGTGTTTTCTCGCAAAAAACTTCGCAACGACTGGGCAAATTATGTGCAAATTTGGTGTGTGGTTAGAAACCCCCTCAGCCCGCCACTTTTCCACAAGTCAGGGGTGGGGTGACTGCACGTGTGCACGTGCACACTCCTATTATATATCTCAGGAACGGCTGAGCCGATTGTGTTAAAATTTGGTGTGTGGTTAGGGACCTCTTAGCCACGACTTTTCCACAAGTCAGGGATGGGGTGCATCTGCACGTGCGCACGTGCTCACCTTTTTTTGTATCTCAGAAACTACTTGCCCGATCGAGTTGAAATTCACCATACATTTCGTTCGCGCTCGCTCGTTCATCGCCAATTACGGCGCCTTACTGGTAAGTAGGTTTAAGAAGACAAATGAATATCAAAGTCTGTATAATAAGTTATCACTTGATATATGAAGAGTATTTTGTCAAATGTATCAATGTTAAGCAATTTGCGGCCAGCTTTCAACGACCAATTCCACCAATGCGAACAAAACAACTGTGAAATTTAAAGGTGACCCCTTTTATGCAAGATTTGTAATGGCTATAATTAAGCGAGACAAAGCTAAAATTTCGCATAAAGTATGTATTCACTAAATTAATCACAAGCACAAACGCGCAAAAATACATGACTTACCATACGAAGAGTGTGCACCTTTGTCATGGAACGCCCTTGCTGGGGATTGCGAAACCGATTGATACATTGCAATACATCGGCAAAGCATCCTTACTTTACGGAACAGTCCTTACCACAACTAAACTGTTAACTTACCCAAATCATTGGTAACTGTTAACTTACCCAATCATTGGTAACTGTTAACTTACCCAATCATTGGTAACTGTTAACTTACCCATCATGGTAACTGTTAACTTACCAATCATTGGTAACTGTTAACTTACCCAATCATTGGTAACTGTTAACTTAGCCCAATCATTGGTAACTGTTAACTTAGCCCAATCATTGGTAACTGTTAACTTACCCAATCATTGGTAACTGTTAACTTACCCCAATCATTGGTAACTGTTAACTTACCCACATTGGTAAGTTAACTTACCCATCATTGGTAACTGTTAACTTACCCAATCATTGGTAACTGTTAACTTACCCAATCATTGGTAACTGTTAACTTACCCAATCATTGGTAACTGTTAACTTAGCCAATCATTGGTAACTGTTAACTTACCCAATCATTGGTAACTGTTAACTTACCCAATCATTGGTAACTGTTAACTTACCCAATCATTGGTAACGAACTGCCCTTTGAGTAGCCAATGGGTCCAGTAGATCCCCATCTGCCATACTCAGGTCGGTACTGCGCCGAGTAGTCGTTACACAGAGTGGCTGATGTCTAGCCACTGGCACTCGATGAGGTCATGGCCACGACTGTGCCGACCAGAGTCCAGCAGACGATCAGCGCAGCACCGAGACGCTGCCAGCAGACGGCGAGTCAGGCGACGGCATACGACGGCATGGAGAGTAAGATCAGCAGAAGGTCAGCAGCAGGTCAGAAGGAATCATCAGCCGACCCTGCAGGCTGGCCGGAGGGAACTTTGAGTTAGATCAGTAGCAGATCGGAAGGGAATCATCAGCCGACCCTGCAGACTGGCCGGAGGGAACTTTGAGTTAGATCAGCAGCAGATAAGCACACTGTCCTACTGTCTGACATGGTGCGCTTGGAGTTGAATTCCGCACCATGATTTATCTTCACAATTTCACGTTATATTCTCGGTTATTTAACGGTTATCTCAAATTAACGACTACCGTTAAAAAGTGATTCCATAAGCACGGTTGTCAGCACTGCTCGAGACTTACCATGGTAACTGTTATACCTTCTGTGGCAGTGCAGACTGCAGACTAAGGACACAACGTTTCAGACAGCACGGTTTTATTTGATGCGGCTACCCGGAAGTCAGCTGGACGACTACAGCCCGCTCCGTTCGGAGTGACCTGGATGCCCCATACTGGCTGGCCTGCATCGGTAACGGTCAAACCAGGCGGGTGTTTTTGCTTGCTGGAGACCAGTGTTCGTCACGGGCCCACCAACTCCCAGCCCGGCCCCGGCCCGGGCCCATGAACACCAAGCCCAGGCCCAGACCAGGCCCGGTCAAATTCATAATTGTGAGGCCAGGCCCGGTCCAGATTAAGTTCAGATTAAGCATATAATTATTTTCACAAAATTTGCAATAATTTTCCTGGCATATTTACTTTCATACTACAATTACAATTAGTTACAATTACATACAATTGGAGTCCGCTTCACATGTAAAGAACTTAGGTGTTATTATGGATCAGAACCTATCATGGAGTTTACACTTAACCCTCGCTCGGGTAGGGTAAAATCACTACGTGTCCGGGTAGGGGGTTGGTACGACCCCCCCCCCCCTAGCGTTTCGCTCCTAATTGAGCTAGAGCTTCGAGACAAAGACGACCATGTTGCTTGTGACGAGAGGAAGCCGTTGATACCCGATTTTAAGGTCTTGGATTATTAGGTGACCTCTGAGGTCATGTCAATGACCAAAAGTCATCAAAGTTGTAATTGCGTATACATTGAATTTTATCGAGCTAGAATCATGAATAAGCATATCATAATGCTTAATGGGTGCCAAATTCGTAATCAGCGTCACAAAATATCCTAAAAACTGACAAATTCCAAAAAGGTCATGTCAGGTCATCTGAGGCCAGTGACCTCGGTTGACCTGTGGAAGCGTATGATCCCAGGGGAACATATAATTATGTAAAATGGATCCCAAATTTGAAATCAGCGTCACAAAATGTCCTAGAAACCGCCAGAAGCCCAAAAAAGTCATCTAAGGTCATCGGAGGTCAATGGCCTCAGTTGACCTCTGGAAAGGTCAATCGAGGTCACAATCTCAGTGGAAACCACAACTGTCACCTGGAAACACCTGTACATATGCTCATGAACAACAAACACTCGGAAACTGCACAAGTTACAAGCATCGATACTGCGGGGACGCCAGTTGCGCCTGACATGACCTTGAGAAACAGGTCATAGGGTCAGCGGTCATGCGGGTTAGAAATTCAAAATTTTCAGAGCATGTGGTAATGTTTAAAAAAGTAAAGTACTGAAAGTTGCATTGAAATCGGTTGGAAACTACGCGAGTTATTCCTGAAAAACCGAGGGGGGTGGCATCCACTCCCTACCCGGGGCGAGGGTTAAAAACATATCTCGCAGCGCTGTTTTGGGATTCTAGGTTGGTTTAGCCCATGAAAGGAATATACTGCTTTATGATGTCATGCCTCGGCTTATTGATTCGCTTGTTACGTCCACACGTACGTTACTGCATTCAGGTATACGGGACGTTGTAACGTTTAAATGTTAGGCGTCATGCAAAAGATCTTTAACTTCTCTGCGAAGCTTATCTCGAATAGGCGCAAATACGACTACATTTCAGATGTTCTGAGTTCTCTCCAATAGCTAAATTCGCGTCAATTTTGTAGCCTATTTTGATTTGTGTATGTTACACAAGATCATCACATCTGAGCATCCTCCATCTTTGTCATCTCGATATCGATTAAATCATCAAATGCTCGATCATGTTACACGACGCGTCAATCGAACCATTTGTATCTTGAGCGGCCGAAGAACAACCATCGTAAAAACATGTTTATCGTTCTAGTCACTTGTACAACAGTTATTATGATCAGATAGGTAGTCTGGATGCGAGCAGTGTGCAGTCTTTTAAGAAACTGGCCAGAGAGATAGTTGCATCGATTTAACCATTTTATCTACATTCTTGTCATGTTTCAACTACTCTTTTATCCACTTGTTTTAAACGTGCATGCTCTTGTTTACATATCGTGAATGTGTGCCTCATGTGTATGACAATGCCGTAGAATAACCCTCAAGTGTGGAATGGTCAGCTGAAGTGCAAATACAAATACAAATACAAATGGCATGAAGCACACGGAGCGAGTTATTGCATTTGTGCCCGGCAACTGATAA
>JAXIVJ010020086.1:2500-15399 GCA_036785665.1 Chirona hameri | reverse complement strand
GAAGTTATCGAAATTGCTTCTTAGTCTCGAAGTTATTGATCGTCAAAATTAGGCCTGCACAGTGAAGTATTTTTTCTTCTTCTAAAAATAAATATTTTTGTAAGATTCTTCTTGATCATCACCATTGAATTCCCCGCCCTTGAAAACCCCAATGCCCAACTTCTCAAGAAAATTATAAATGGTCGGACGGTACTGACTGTGGTAGTTACTGTTTTCTGTTTTACTGTTTTCTGCTGTTTTCCCGTCGCTCCGTGCAGTTGCCCCTTGTGTTTCCTACAGCCGCCGCCAGGTGTCGGGGTGGTCGTTCGGCTGTATAGGGTATAGACAGTGTTAGACCGCCTTGGGTAGGGCCTCCCCCTCCCACCACACAGGGGGCAGGGGAGCGAATTAGCTGGTTGGCTCGTAGCGTTGTTGACAATGTCACGGGGTGGGTCATGATCAATACCTATAGATGAGACAATAGGGCTAGTAATGTGAAGGCCTCTGAGCGAGATTGCTCTGTAGGTACGAATAAGATATGGCCATTACGCCAAGAGCAATCGTCTGGCCATGGTCACCAGCCGTGTTCACTTTTTTCTACCCGTTTTGTCGATACTTATTTGTGTTTCAACTGTGTTCTCGTGTTGTGCTCTTTCGTTTGTTTGTGCAAGCAGATTATTGTTCCTGTGGGGGCGGCGTCGGCGGTGGCGGGTTGGCGCGGTGGCCGGCGGCGGCGGCCGGATTGACGCTGCTGCTGATGGCGTCCAAATCATCCTCAATGACACTAGCTCATCTGAATCTGTGCAGAGAGGGGGCGGTGCCTCGTCCCGTGGTATGTATGGCTCGCTGTCTCGCCTGGCTGCGTGTCCGCTGCTGGTGTCTCGCTCCGCCGATCGCGCTATGAGATTTCCTGTCCCGATCCCTATACCTAACCTAATTAGCATACGATCAGGACTAACTTCCCTCTTAGATTCCGGTCGGTTTGCGTGGAAAATGTACCGAGGCCAATCATTTAGAGAGGAATGAAATGTACTGAATGAACAAGAACGCATGCGATCTTGAAATAACAACCTTTAATGTAAAGGCCTTAAGTAATTTTTCAAAGAGAAAAGATGTGTTCGACTTCCTTAGGAGTCAATCAGCAGACATAATATGTTTGCAAGAATTACATGTAGCTCCTGGCAAAGAAAACGTTTTTCGAAACCAGTGGGGTGGTAGAGCCTGACTATCGCCAGTTAGTTCTGCAGCAAGTGGAGTTGGCATTTTGATCCAAAATAAAACAGCCTGTACGTTTATTGACGTAGTTTCTAATGACAAAGGAAGTGCCATATTTCTGAGCCTGGATATAGACGGATTTAGGATTAAAGTTGCAAATGTATATGGCCCCCCTGATCGCGATGATCCTTCATACTTTGAGGAAGTGTTCAGACTGGCTGTTTCTGACCAGACAGAACACTTAGTACTTTGTGGTGATTGGAATTTAACGTTAAATCCAGACGCAGATACATATAACTATGCCTCCCGTGACAGGCGATCAAGATCCCGTAGTTTGGTAAAAAATAAATGCCTTGATCTGAACCTTCATGATGCCTGGAGAGTGATGAATGGTGATAAAAAACAGTTTTCATGGCGGAAGAACACTCCAGTTAAATGTGCAAGACTTGATTTTTTTCTTATCACCGACTCAATCATAAACAAGACCTCGTCGTGTGAGATTCTTCCTGCATACAGGTCAGATCACTCCCGAGTATCTTTACGTCTAAATTTGAGTTCTCAAACAAGAGGAAGGGGATTATGGAAGTTTAATTGCTCTCTGTTGAAGGATTTAACTTACCTACAGCTAGTTAAAGAGGTTATTCAAGAGACAATCATTAGTTATGCTTGCCCGATCTACTCTGAATGGTACATCAAGAATCAGGAAGCGAGAAAAGACATGCAAATGACTATTACCGACGATCTGTTCCTTGAAATGTTATTACTGAACATACGGTCTAAAACTATCAGTTACACAATAAAAAAGACAAAAGAAAGAACTGAAAAAGAAAAACGTATATTATTAGAACTTCAAATACTAGAATCTGAGTCAAGTCCCACCTCCGAAGATATTGAAGAGATAGGTCGCGAACAGTCAGAATTACAAACTCTTAGATCAACTGCAAACGAGGGACGAATAATTCGTTCACGGGCAAGGTGGTATGAAGAAGGTGAAAAGGGATCATCTAGTTACTTCCTGAAACTAGAAAGGAGAAACTTTGAAAGTAAATTAATGCCTTCCTTGAACATAGGAGATCGAGTAGTAAGGGATTCCGGCGAGATCCTCACTGTACTTAGTGAACATTTTGCTGAACTGTTTCGAAATGAGGAGGCTGCCCTGGAACCCGAAGTTAATGGATATTTAGAAAGCGCAAAACTCCCCAGACTTTCAACTACAGAATCGCAAACCCTAGACAAGGACATAACGGTTGAAGAGCTGGGAGCAACTTTAATGAAGTTTAGTAATAATAAAAGTCCAGGCTCGGATGGATATCCCTATGAGTTTTTTAAGGTCTTCTGGGGTGATATTAAACACTTTGTTTATAGGTCCTTAACATATGGTTTAATAAAAGGAGAGCTTTCAATAACGCAACGGGAAGGACTTATAACTCTAGTGCCCAAACCTTCCAAACCTAAGAATTGTATATCTAGCTGGAGGCCAATCACCCTTCTAAACTCAACTTACAAAATATTAGCTGGAACAGTTGCAAACAGGCTCAAAAAGGTGTTGGATTCTATTATACATCCAGATCAGACAGCATTTTTAAAAAATAGATTTATTGGTGAAAACACCCGTGCCACTTATGATATCTTGTGGGACACATACCGCAATGATACAAAGGGATTATTACTCTCTGTGGATTTTAAGACCGCCTTTGATGTAATGAGTTGGAGGTTCTTGGAACATTGTTTATATAAGTTCAATTTTGGAGAAAAGTTCATAAATATCTTTTTGTGTTTGCACAAACACATCTTTTCTCGTATTGTCTACAATGGAAATATGTCCAAACAAATAATAAACTTAGAAAGGGGCTGCAGACAGGGAGACCCCATATCATGCTACTTCTTTATTATCGGGGCAGAAGTTTTAGCAAATAGGATCAGGCAAAACACCACTATTCGAGGAATCAAGCTCAGGCGTACCCTTATTAAAGTCATACAATATGCTGATGACACGACTTTTTTCCTTGACGGATCAGAGGAAAGCCTAAGGGCTAGTTTCGGCGAGCTTGGCGGGTTTGCAAAATATTCTGGACTAAAGCCTAATGTTTCAAAGTGTCACGCAATGTGGATAGGACGGCAGGCGTTTTCGAGCGAGAAAATATGCCCCGATATCAACTTGAATTGGGTTACAAAACTCAAGCTCCTGGGGATCGTTTTTAATCCACACTGTCGAGATATCGTAGCTGAAAATGTAATACTAAAGAAAGATGCAATCTTGAGGACAATTGGAATGTGGCAAAGCCGACATTTGACATTGGTTGGAAGAATCACTATAGCCAAGTCATTATTATTGTCACAAATTACCCATATAATATCATCGCTACCTGACCCCAGTGAAAATGTCATAACAGATATAAACAAAATACTATTCACATTTGTATGGGGCTCAAAAAGAAACCCATTGAAAAGAATAAGATTATGTCAGCCTTTACACGAGAATGGCCTGGCAATGATAGATATTGCATCGTACATCAAATCACTAAAAATGAAATGGATAAAAAGGCTAATAACGGGAAAACACAGCGCCTGGCACTCACTTGTACCTGCAAAAGTTCAGAGCGAATTCATCTGGAATTTCGGTGTTGCGGCTCTGAAAAAGGTTTTGAGAGAAATATGCAACCCATTCTGGAGAGATGTAATTTCTGCTTGGCTACATTTTTCCAGTGTGTTCACAACGCCTGATGAACACCTTTACAATGAAAACTTATTCAATTCTGATCACACAAAATTTAAAAACTCGCGATATATTAGTTGGGAAAGGAAGGGTTTATGTCTCATAGGCGATCTCTTCGAAGGCAACAAGCTTTTAACGTGGCAAAGGTTTAAGGATCTCTACAATATTCCATGCATTCACCTTGATTATCTTGGCCTGGTGCACAGTTTACCGAGGATTTTGCAAAAGGACCAACCAAATGGCTGGTATCAGCATCGCCCCTCAATACCTGCTCGTATTCACTATCTTTTAAGTAATGCAACTTTCACAAAGCTGTTCGCTAGAGGATTAATGAAAAACAGCACAAGAACTCAAAATGATATCGACAGGATTGAGTGCAAGTGGAGGAGAGACATTGACACATTCGAGCCATTGTCAGTACAGGTCGTGAGTAACAGTGTTTGTGCAACACGATATACATCCTTTCAGTTCAAAGTAGTAATGCGCATTTTAACTACTAACACCTTTTTGCGCTTGATTCATTACATAGAAGATGAACGGTGCACCTTCTGTGGTGCGGCCCCTGAGACATTAACTCATTTATTCCTGTCATGTCACTATGTGCAAAGTCTTTGGCATGACATTTCACGATACCTCTCAGTGAACGGCCTCGAGCAAATTTGTGATAGAAGGAAAATATTCGGAGATTGTAAAAATGCGTTGATAACCCACATAGTAACACTGGCAAAATACTTAATATATGATGCTAGGTATAGGGAGATACGGCCATCTTTCATCCAGTTTAAATCGTGCCTGAAGCGCGATTTTGAAACGGAAAGATATATAGCAGCAAAGCAAAATAACTTAGATAACTTCAGCAAAAAGTGGAGCGAGTTAAACGCTGATTTAAGCGCTGGTGACTGATGACTCTTATAATCCATTTCGTTATATTTTCATTGCCAACAAAAACCCGGTCCTTGCTCCGTCCCCTCATGCGCGATTTGGCGGATTGCGACATGTCTGGCGGCGGCGGCGTGGCCGGCGGGTGGCGCCATCTGCCGTGCTCCCGCTGCTACTAGTGTCGCGGGTCTACCGTCTCTGGCGACTGTAGTCGTGTCTTCGTCTGTAGGCCATTGACTGGCCTCCGATGCTGATGGGCCGGTCGCCGCCGATGCAACCGTTGTCGCCGCCGCCTCCGCCGTCGATGCTCCTGCCGCCGTCGCCGCCCTCACCAACACAGGCATCCTACTACAGTGCCAGTAAAGTAGGATAGGCGCCCGCGCCCTCTTCCCACCAGAGCCGACCCGGGACCGGTCCCTGACAGATTCTGCCGGGCCGGTCGGCCTGCCGGGCGTGTGGGTCGCCGACCCAGCTGGTCGACGGCTCGCACGCCCGACCGGTGGCGGGGCGGGCGCCGCTTCGCGAGGATTGGCCGCGGTGAACGCGAGGCGGCGCGGGCCGCCTGCGATATTCATACTGAATGTTGAAATGTATGAGTGAGTGTCTGTGGTGGTGACAAATATACGAAAGAAAAAAAAAAAGACTGTGGTAGTTACTGTGTACTGTGGTACTTATGGTCGGATGGCACTGGCTGTGGTACTGTGGTAACAGTGCAACTGGTAATGGCAGTGCAAATGGTTTGAAAGCAGCAAGAGGCAGAATGACTTTTCCGCGCATAAATGGTTCCTGTGAATCTGGAGGAGCCTGAGAGGAGATGGCTTGGGGAGATGGTCCTGGCCTGGTCCCCACTATTAGCTCTTCTGGATCCAGCAAGTTAGGCACCACTGGAGCAGCTTCCGCGGGTGCCGATGTCCGCGTCTTTGCGTTCGCGTCGCCTTTTTCGGAACTCGGCAGACTAGCTAAACATGTATCGTGCTTGAAAGTTGATATTTTATGAAGCGAGTGGGACCTGGTGCCAGCATTCATCGCCAAGGAGAGCCTCTTCTAGACATTTAATGGAATTAATTTGCCAATTTTCCAAATTTGTACAAGCAATTGCGAAACTTGTGTCATCCCGCGAAGTGTCGCGGAATTTTCCAATTTTAAACTGTGGATAGCTGAATTTTGACTGTTGCAAAGGCAATTTTTACGATAAATTGTTAACTTTCCCCGCAAAAAGTGTGTGTATGGGGGGGGGGCGACCCCTGTCTTCTGAGGGTGGGGTCTGGACCCCCTCCCCGACCCCCGTGGGCGACGCCCCTGGCCCTATGTCAGTCTTGTAGGGCCCTTGCAAGACTTGAGAGTGCCCTATGCTGGTCTGGAGGACCACCAGTAGGTCTGAAAGGGCCCTCGGTCGTTTTGAGGGGGTCCTCTGCCGGTGTGAGAGGGCCCTAAGATAAGAGAGGTCCCTCAGTCTCTTTGAGAGTACTATCGGTAGGCCTGAAAGAGCCCTTTCTAAGCCTGAGAGGGCCATTGCCAGACTTGAATGGCCCTCCGTCCGTTTGAGAGAGCCATTGCCAGGCCTGAGCGGGCTCAGACCAGGCCTCTGGCTCAGGTGGGCCCACATGGCTCGCCTGGTGTTCGTTATAGGGTCCTCTGTCGCCTAGTAAGGGCCCTCTCAAACCGGCTTGGGCCATCTGAGGTCCGGAAAGAGTCTTCTGAAACAGACGCAGGCCCATTTCAAGCCCGACAAGGGCCATCTCCGACTAATGTAGGGCCCACTCAGGACTAGGACTTGGCCCCACAAACCTGCGTATGGTCCCTCTAAGGCTTGGTCAGGCCCTCCTAAGCGGGCGTAGAGCCCTCTCAGGCCCGGCCAGGACCCTCGCAAACCACCCCAGGGCCCGCTTAGTACTGACAAAGGCCCTTGCGGACAGGCGTAGGACTCTCTCAGACCCATCGAGGGCATATTCAGACCTGACAAGGACACTCTTAGACTAACGTAGGACCCAGGCACGTAGCCAGGATTTCGCCCAGGGGAAGGGGGGGGGGGAGAGGCGGCGCCTCGAAAAGGCCCCCCTTCCCGAGCGTTAAAAGGGCTCCTTCCCGAGCGTTGAATGGGCCCTATTCGCGAGCATTAGAAGGGCCCAGCAGAGCCTCTGACCTGTACATGGGCACTTTGAACTTCCCAGGGTCCTCTGGTCTGTCCAGGGGTACTCCAGGCTTCTAAGGGGCCCTTATGACCTGACAAGGTACTACGCTGGCTGCTTTGTCGCCCTGCCGACATGATCAGGGGCCCCTCCGACCTCCCCAGGGACCTCTCCGACCTACACAGGGCCCCTCTGCTGGCTAGGGGCTCATTCGGGATGCTCCGGACCCTTTTGACCCATCCAGGGGCCCTTTCAGTCTGGTCAGGGGTCCCTCCGACCTGCATAGCGGCCTTTTGAACGTACATGGTCTGTCCAGGGGCCCTCTAACCTTCTAAGGGGCCCTTCCGACCTGGCAAGGGACTGCGCTGGCTGCTTTGTCTCCCTGCCGACATGCTCAGGGGGCCCTCCGACTTTCCCTGGGGCCCCTCCGTGCTGGCTATGAGACCATTCGACATGTTCAGGGGGCCTTCTGACCCATCCAGGGGCCCTTTCGGTCTGGTCAGAGGCCCCTCTGACCTGCACAGGGGCCCTTTGAACTTCCGAAGGGCCCTCTGGTCTGTCCAGGGGCACTCCAGCCTGCTCAGGGAGTGACCAGTGATGGCCTACGTTACGCTACGTTATGTTGTTTTTTTGGCAACACGTAGCTCTCGAAATCGTTCCGTAGCGTAATTGAAATATTTCGTAGCGTACTACCGAGAAAAATTCAAATAACGTAACTGCTACGCAAGGTATTTCGTAGCATAACATCAGGGGCGGCGCCACAGCGAGGGGGGAATATTACGCCCCCGGACTTAAGGAGGCCCCATAAAAACAAAGAGAGGCCCCTCGCAAATATACATACATACTGAATAGTTCCTAAATACATAAGACAATTGGAATGAGTTTCAAGTTGCTCCTTGAAATAACAATCGGGAGATGTTCGAAGAGGCACTTACAAAAATAAGCGTGACAAATTCCAAGGAGGCCATTAAAATGGCAATTGAGGCAAACTCCAAGAAGACCCTAAACACTACTCACACAAGCTCAAAATATCCCCCAAAGAGATGCCCGACACAAGCACCAAGAAGGCCGCGAAAAGACAGCCGAGACAAGCTCCTAAAATGCCCCTAAGAAGGCAACTGATATAGACTTCACATAGGCCCCTACGATAATAACTGGGAAAGCTGTTCATGCGATACTTCAGAGAAGGCTTCTACAACCACAAAATATTCCGAGAAAGCCCCTAGGAAGGCGGTCGAGAAGATTTTTGACTAGGCCCCACGAAAATAGCCGGGAAGTCCCTTTCTCAAATGGAGCACTTGCCTTCGGTTTGCCCCTCCCCGACACAAATCCATGGCGCTGCCCTGCAGAGCATATGTTGCTGATGGTAATGGGTATCTCTTATTCTCATTGGTATCTTGTATAGCTGAGGGTAACCTTATTGTTAAATTATAACGTCTTATGGATCGGTGGTTAGATTACCGTTTCCCTGTTTCCCTGTAATTAAGGCGCCATATATTATTGATTCAACTCGCCGTTGACTGGCGTCTCAGCCGAAGGTGACTGACGGCAAATCTTGCTCCTCAGTCGAGACGTGGATACTGTTGTCCCAAATGTTTTGAAAATCCAAGAAATAGCAAAAGCGGTGTGTTATTTTTGAGCGGTGTGGCATTCTTTGAGTTTGTATGCCTATATTTTTAAGACTTATTTTACGTTTCACTTAGTTTTCATCTAACTCTTAGATTTTGAATTTAGTCCGAACTTTTTGAATGGGTGGATTTCCGGGGTCAGGAGACGCGATAAGCAGAGCTTGTTGCGCAGGCCCTGCCCCCTACCATCCGATCGCGCAGTTCCTGGTAGCCGGCAGAATTTAGAAGCGAAAGATTTGCGTACACGAACATACCTGGACATTTAGGACAAGGTCCGCCCCGCCCTCTGACGTCACCTGACCTGTGCATGTGTGACGAGTGCGACCCCTGCCACCAGCCGCAGGCCATCCTAGTCAGGGACAAATAGCGAGTGCCGAAGTGACTTGAACCCGGCCTGCCACACTGAGTGAGGTCTACCATCTAAAGCTCAGCGCTCTACCGTCTGAGCTACAGGGGCGATCAAATTAATGCTGGTTAAACTCGAGAGCTTGATACCTTTATTGATTTCTGATCTATTGCTATTGCCAATGGTCGTTAGAAGAATGGCTACGCCAGTCAATGTCGGGTTAGGTTAGGTATCACTAGCAATAATCAATAAAAGGTGTCTGGATATAGGTTAGCTATGACCTTTGCACCACACATTTCACTAATGATGATGCTTTGTGACTGTGTTACGAATGTCTTCGCAAATGTTTGTCGCGAAAAAAAAACATGACGGCTGGTTGATAGGAAAGTTAGAAATGTGGATGAACGAAAAATCACCGTTGCATACTGTTGATTTTCCTGTTATCTTTTGTATCGTAGTACGATATATTATAAGCTACGTTTAACGAAAATAGCGTAATCGGTAACGTAGCAAAATATAACGTAACGTAATTCGGTAGCGTACCTTTGGCCTAAAAACCATACGTAGCGTAGCGTAATTCCGTAGCGTAGCGTAGCGCAGGCCATCACTGTGCTAGGGACCCTTTCGACCTGGTAAGGGACTGCGCTGGCTGCTTTGTCGCCCTGCCGACATGCTCAGGGGCCCCTCTAACCTTCTCAGGGGCCCCTCTGTGCTGGCTAGGGGCCATTCGCATGTTCAGGGCTCTTCTGACTCGCCCATGGGGCCCTTTCGGACTAGCCAGGGGCCCTCTGACCTGCACAGGGGCGCTTTGACCGTCCATGGGGTCCTCTGTTTTTGCTTCTTCAGAAAGGGTCCTGGTGGCCCTTAAGGGCCTCTGAAGTGCTCCAAGCTATCTAAAGACCACTTTGCGTGGTCTCCATACTCTTAGAGAACCCATGATACCGCGCTTCGCGCGTTCTTGTCGTCCCTTTTCGGCGCGCGCAGCGCGCCGAAAAGGGCCCTCCTTAGAGGTTTCGGGGGGGGGGGACGTTCCCCCTGCCCACCTGGATCCGTCCCTGACTATGCCAACGAAAAAATAATCCGAGCAGCGGTTTCAAGATATAGCATCGGGCACTTTTCGGAGGTCACTCAGCAGGCCTACATTTGGAGGCTCATAGTTCACAAACCATCATAGTTAAGACCTGTATATTGTCGAACTTGCATTGAACCGAGGGACATTTTTGCAATCTCTGATTTTTGTGTGATTTTGTTCCCCCTGCCCACCTGGATCCGTCCCTGACTATGCCAACGAAAAAATAATCCGAGCAGCGGTTTTCAAGATATAGCCTCGGGCACTTTTCGGAGGTCACTCAGCAGGCCTACATTTGGAGGCTCATAGTTCACAAACCATCATAGTTAAGACATCAACCTGTATATTGTCGAACTTGCATTGAACCGAGGGACATTTTTGCAATCTCTGATTTTTGTGTGATTTTGTTTTGACACGTGACCGCTTGACCTATTGTTTGATGAGTGACTAGGACAATTCCTCAATTTAAAGTTGAATTTTCGTTTGAAGACAATTTAAGCCTGGCCAATGTTTTTTTTCAGATAGACAAATAAAAAGATGGCTTTCGGCCTTCAAATAGGATTTTTGAGCCTCCCAACAAAACAAAAACAGCATCATATTTAATTGCTCTCTGTAATTTGGTCTAGGAGATTATCATAGGCGGGGAAGCCAGCTGTGCCAACCAAGGCCGTACAAGGGTTGTTCTATTACCCTGGTACAATGTGCCAGCAAGAAAATAATCCGAGCAGCGGTTTTCGAGATATAGCCTCGGGCACTTTTCAGAAGAGAGCCGCCTAGAGTCGATATTGGGAAGCTCAAAAAACCTATTCGGAGGACGAAAGTCATTTTTTTGTATTTGTCTATCTGAAAGAACATTGACCAGGCTTGAATCGTCTTCAAACGGAAATTCGACTTTCAATTGAAAAATTGTCCTGGCCGTGGTCACTCATCAAAAAATAGGACAAGCGGGCAAGTCCCCCCCCCAAAAAAAACGAGATTGCAAAAATGTCCCTCGGTTCAATGCGAGTTCTAGAATATACAGGTTTGATGACGTAACTATGATGGTTTGTGAACTACGAGCCGCCAAATGTAGGTCTGCTGCGGGACCTCTGAAGAGTGCCCGAGGATATATTTTGAAAACCGCTGCTCGGCTTAATTTTTTCGTTGGCACAGCTGGCTTACCCGCCTATGATACGCCCCTAGACCAAATTACAGAGATCAATACAATATGATGGTGTTAATTTTAATGTTTTTTGGTCGATCTATCGTGGAATGCCCCAACTTGTTCAATGCAAAATCCAACGACTGCAGTTGAAGCTGAAATGGATTCCAGTCGACTTGAGACATGTGCATACAATCTGTCGCACGCCAGCGTTTCATGTCGCAATATTTATCGTTGACATTTGTTTTAAACCGAATTCAGAAAGCTGTCAGAAGAACGGCCATCAGCGTTGATTTATTTCGACAGCCGCTTTCATTTCGCAGACACATAACGACCCAGACGTTCGAGTGTGTGACGTCACGGGCTCACGGAGCGGTCGGCCGACTGGAGGACCGCACAGCAGGACGTTTTGTGGGTGGGGTGTGCTGATGTTCGGCAATTTTTGGCTTCGTCCAAGCTAATTGATACAGTGGTCGTCCGCTGGTCTCGTCAGTTCCAGGGGAATCGGACAGGTGGCCCAGAAGTGCGTCCTCACTGGCCTCCATTGCCGCCTGGGGAGGCTACAGAAATGGTATAGCATGCTTCGTGAAAAGCAAGCCCGTATACACCCTGGGAAGGCAGCCTGCTCGCTTGAACAACAGCTCCCGACTTGTGCATGTCCATGAAACATAATACTGTCCATGAAACATAGTCCATGAAACATAATAAATAAATAATAATACTCAAACGCGATAGCAACGTTACAGCTCGCCATTAGGGATGCAAATTCCAGGACCACGGAGCCGGCGCCGGGCCCAAGGCCTGAAGCTGTGTCTGAACTCAGGCTTGCCAGTCTCATGCCGGGCTCAGCACAAGTTCGGGTGTTAAAATATTGTTTAATGTATAATGAAGTAGACGTGCAGATTGCTAGCTGCCGGACCTGGCGGGTGCTGCCACATGTGGCCGGGCTTGATGCCGGTACAAACTCGTTACTCATTTATGAGCGGTGGCGGTGGCGGTGCCGGTTTCTGTTTTGGGATACATTTTTGCATCTCTACTCGCTATTGATTCCTTCCAGATAACCTACATTTCGGAACAGAATGTTTTGATCAACTGGTCTATTCAAGGTTACCTTAAATGCTAATTTTATTATATTTATCGTCTCCTAAATTGCGCTGACCGTAGCCAGAATGAGTTACCGGGAGCCACAAAACGACACCAATGCTTGCGCTATAAGCAGTTTCAGTAGCGCTGCAGAGTTATTCAAACGGTACTCTATCACCGACAGCCGGGGTAGTTGTAAAACCAACCACCCTGTCTTCCAGGTGACCGGAGCAGACAGGAACAAAGCCAGTGAACGGCGTCAGCTTATGAAAATCGCACAGGAGCAAAGAATGCAGGACGCTGGGCGTACCAGGTGAGCATGCCTCCGGTCGGGCCTCTGCCGGGAGAGTCGGCAGCGTCGCGGCTCGTGACATTATCTTCCTCAGGGAATGCGATATTGAACAGGGCTAGCATGATGTGAGATACCACAGGTGTATGTGAATTATCTGCTTTGACGTCTGTCCCATGACTGGATCTTAATACTCGCTCGCACCCATCGGCTTCCACAGCATGGCAGGTCTATGCCGAGGTGCAGTTTCTGCCAGACTGGCCTGGAGGAAGACGGGGACGTGAAACCGCACGTGTTATTCGGCCATCCTCTCCACCCGATCGCGCTCCTCGGCATCTGTTGTTATTACCGAGCGGGCGCGAAGCGCCCGTGAGGTTTCTCGTCAACTTACTAGACAAATTTACATTTGACCCGGCCCGAACCGG
>JAXIVJ010020085.1:0-15414 GCA_036785665.1 Chirona hameri | reverse complement strand
GTCCCACTAAATAGTAATTGGGTGGATCGGGCACGCCCAGCTGCTCGCAAAGCTGTTTTTTTGAAGTCCATGTGTGTGAGATGTCTTGTAGTGTTGTGTAGTTGGTTCCATTGCTTGCCTGTTGCTGGAAAAAATGACTTGTGGTGGATGATGATGATGCGTGGCTGGGTGCTGATGTGTGCGTGCCGCCGCGTATCTTAGTTCTCTGTTGGTGTCTTGAGCCCGCGTGTTTGGTAGTATGTCTCTGATCTATTGTGGTGAATGCTGTCCTGGATTTGTTCAGTTTATGGTACAATGTCAATCTGTGTATGCGTCGTCTCGTTGTCAGTCTATCCCATCCTACTTCTGCCAGTAGTTTGTCAGTATGTGTTCTATAGAGTCCTCCAGTGACAAGTCTCGCAGCTCTGTTTTGTAGTGTTTCTAGTCTAGTTGCGTCTGTATTGTGATAAGTCCGTCATAGATGGCGTCGCAGTAGTCAAAATAAGGTCTGATGTAAACTTTGTAGATTTGGTCAAGAATGGGGCCTTGGTAAGTGTTTCGCTATTGGGTACAGAGGACTGAGTGCTTTATTTATTTTGTGGCATGTCATGTTGATGTGTTGGTGAAATCGGAGGTCAGTAGAGAATGTCATGCCGAGTATACATGACATGTCATGTCATGTATACATGGTTATAACTTATACTACCCTTTAAAACCGCCCTGAAACTCCGCACATACAATTATTAAAAAGTGCGGATGGAATTTTCAAGCCAACTGGTTTAAACAGTCATTTGGGAAATTGCATATGTGACACTCCAGAGTAACTTGTGAGCTGCTAGTAGCTAGTGCTAGCATGTGGACCCAGTATCCTTACCAATCACAGTCCTCACTCTATTCATCAACACATTTGAGGATCTATACATCAGCGCAGAAAGAAATCCGTATGATTGAAACGGCCTAGATTCATACTTGTCAAGTCGTTGTGGAGTGGGAGAAAGTAATCGCGCTCGAACCATTTATGTGTGACTGAGTGAACTGACATGGGATAACTGTAGGATTTCGAGATAACAATTATTTCGGCGTTAGAAAACAAAATGAATTGTCATCTGTTGTTGAATTAACATCATTAAAGTACCTTAACCTCAATAAATTTGATTTGAAAACTTTTTGATTTCATACATAAATAGCGCGTATGATACATGGTTCGTATACACATTCCATAATGTTATGTTGATATGGTTATTATTAGGTTATATATACTGCAGTTATCATTTCTATGTATGTCCATATTTAATATTGTATTGCTTCACTTATGATAAGGAGCAGTCAGCAGAGTTTGTGATGAGTTAAGTTAAGTACTCCAAGTTATTTTTTTAGACAGAAAATGTATTTATGCGGGTTTGAAACGCACCTCAAACTCTAGAACATTGTTTGGACCCATTTATTATTTAGTTGCTCCCAATTTGGTTTTATATCAGATGTGACTGACTCATAAGAGGAGGAGTCGACTCAGCCTTGACTCAAGCAGCATCCAGGCGACTCAACTTTGACTCAAGCGACATCCATTTGACTTCGCTCTGACTCAACTCAAACCCCCTATTTTGATTAAGCGACTCGACTCTGACATAAGTTGAGCCCTGATTTTTTTTAAGCGACTCAACTCTGACTCAAGGCGAGCCCCTATTTTTTTAAGCGACTCGAGTCTGACTCAAGTTGATTTGAGTCAGAGTTGAGTCAAATCTGACTCACCGCCTCTGAGTCGAGCACAACCCTGGCGGGGGTTGAAATTCGGCCGCGATCGTACTTTTTGCTTGCGTCAGCTGACAAAGTAAATAAACAAGGTTCTTGAGTTGCGTCAAAGACACATACAGAAATATATCAAATATCCCGAATTCACCTGTTCTAATATTATAACATTGTGATTATTTGAAGACAACACATTTTATACTGAAATAATATAAGTCATATGAAAAAGGGCGTTACTGCAAAGAAAATGACAATAACATTTTTTTTCTCGGCTCAATCAGAAACTGTAAATAAACACCGCGACTGTGGAAGATTTGGAAAGGGCGAATATTCGCACAGTGTCAAACCAAGGCCCTGTAACCAGGTAAAGACACGAGTGAGCCTCCGTTCCGTCTGCCGCCGAGGTCGGACACGCGCGTGCGCGCTCCCGCGAGAGCTACCGAGCGAGCGCCTGTCAGTGTTTCGAGTGTTACCTGAGATAGAGGCCAGATCTTGCAACATAACTCGCTGCACACGCTTGAGGACCGTGTCGCGGCAGTTATAGCACACTCAGAGCACCTACACTACCACACTAGATCCGATTTTGGCACACCAGATCTGATCTGGAGTGTGCTCCAAGGTACGACGACATAACTCGCTGCACACGGTTCCCGGGAGTGTATATTCAAAACCATTTGACGGCAGAGAATTGCACCCCCGCGGGACCGGCCGCGGTAGAAGTTATGTTGAGCACACTCCGAGCACCCACATAACCACTGACCAGATCGACCTGGGCCTGTCACCCACCCCGCCTAATTAGTTAATTTTGTGCTTATTCTTTTATTTTATTTTTCATTAGAATCGTTTCTAGTGTGTCTGTGTGTGTATGGAATATATTGTGTATGTATGTGTCTCGTGTTTTATTTTAACTTTGACTTTGAACGAAATACTTAACGTAAGATAGACTTTAGATTTACTTTGAACAATTCACTTAAAGGGAGTGTGCCTACTCACATCGCTTAGTTGGGGTTATTGACACTGGTCTATAGAACACAATTTTCTGAATTGAACCACTACATCATTTCTCCAGATTCACCCTAGTTGCTGAGATATTCAAAGACTCCAGGAATTTGCTTGGGAGCAAAAAGTTATCGGGTAGACTCCAGATGGCTTCCCACTACTAAAAGCATTGCAACTATCGATTACACTGCTAGCATATCGTTATCACCGGCCAATAGCAATTCGAACAAACAGCTCGTGTGCGCTGATAGCAGCTGCCGAACAACAGAGCCTGGGCGGCCATCATGCTTGCATGCATCATGCTTGTCTTAGGTGCGTCGTTCAGGTATCAATTTGTTACCTCTGTTTACCTTCACCGTAGTGGGAATCGTTTTTTCGATATCGAAACGAAAAATAATTGAAAACAATATAAGTGAAAATTCAACTAAAGGGGCTCCAGATGTGAATTTCATCGTATCCAACCATCACAACAATAGCTACTTATCGTAGGAAAAATAATTTTGACAGTTCAAAACAGTGGGCACACTCTCTTTAACGTAAAATAGCTACCCCATTCCCTTGCTTGCTCGGGTTCACATAAACCGATTAACGTAACTCTTTGCCTGGCAAATTGCCAGAAGTAATTTTCCCAAACCCGAGAAATGGCTATAGGCCGGTCCGGGTAAAAAAAAGAGAGAAAAAAGGAGTGTGCGTGAGGAGGCCGGTGACAGCCCCAGAGCAGTGACGTCTCAGTTAAGTGCGGTGGCAGCGAGCGCAGTATCATCATGCAGGCGGAGGACATCAAGCCGATCATAGAAAACTGCTTGCAAGATCCGGAGACTGTAGCAATCTGGCGTACGGCTCTGACACCCATCATCACAAAAGTGGTTGCGGACCTCATGGCGAAAGAAACGCCGAAATAGATGCCCTGAAAGCAACTGTCACGGAGCAGCAGAACACCATCAACGAACTCGAGGAATAGTCGCGAAAAAAAAACTGTGTTAACATAGCCGGTGTGAAAGAAAAGGACAGAGAGTCGGTGAGAATGCTCACAAAAGACATCGGCAAGGCTGTTGGTGTAACGTTGGTCGACAGTGACATCGACACAGCCCACCGCCTCGGCAGGCAAGCCGATGACAAAGTCAGGCCAATCGTGAAGTTCACGACATTTGACAAGAGGCAGGAACTCTATCAGGAGCGTACAAAGTTGCGCACCGCATCCGCTCCTGTCGACTCATCGCTCTCACCGCATCCGCTCCTGTCGACTCATCGCTCTCCGACGTCCAGTTGCGCCAGATCTTTGTCTCCGATAGCCTGACCAGGGCAAACGGAAGCGTTATGTACGCGAATCTGCATACGCCAGTTGAAGAACGACGGAAAGATCGCCGCAGCCTGGACGGATGCTGGGCGTATGCAGATTCGCATCGTGACCGACGGGCCCACCCGAGTCATCAGAAGTTTGGACGATCTTCGCAGCATCGGCCCTGACCACGCCGTGTTCGCCGCCCCGGACTCCGGCCGGCCTGGCGCCGCCCCCCCCCCCGCCCCCAGGGGATGCGTACCGGGTCGTGCAGACGAGGCGCAGCGGTCGGCTGGCGGGCAGGTGAACGCTGCGTGCGACCTTCGACCCGTGACGTCACACGCGGCACGCGGGGCCGGCGGCTCGACCTGGCGCGCCGTGGTGCGAGGTCATTGGACGAGTGCCGTGACCTGTGTGCGGCGCTGTGGTTGGCCGCCCGGCCGCCGCGTCATCGTGGCGCGCTGGGCCGCCGCGGCCGGCGGCGCCAGTATACCGGTCAGCGCGGAGGAGCCGGGCCGGGCCGCAAATTCCCGAAGTCTAATAACCATTCGCACTCGGAATTGGAGATGACGTCATAGCTGCTGGGCGAGTCCATTATACCAACGGGGGAGGTTGGCACCTCCCTGAATGGGATGCTGGGCCGCGACAATCAAGGCCCTATAATAAGCGACAATAATCGAAGCGATCGCTGTGTGTGATGCGCTCAGCCTCGGTGCGCACCATATGAAACATATAGTTTATTCTCGTTACGGCGCGGTCGTCTGGCAGAAGTGCATTTGATCTCCGTTTACATGTCAGATCGGTAGGCAACAGTACCTATATTCGGTGTCTGTATTATATTTATATTGCTTTGTTTATACTTGAAAACAGGCGGTCGACCAAAATAGCAGTGTTAGACAATTATTCCCTGAATATTTCGATAATACGTATTTATTTCGATCGCATACGTAATATTAGAAGGTAATGCGTTGCATTTTAAATATGTTATGTTCCACCCAGAGATTCCATGAAACGAGCACGGAGCAAGTCAGTTCAGTTGACACGTGCGACAACTGTGTTTAGAAAGTGGAAAACGCGTTTATATTTCAACCTCGGTTTTCTGTTACCTGTCGAGGCGCGCCAATAGAAGTTAATAGTAATTTTGAAAGACATGTATTTTTCGCAATTGCGACAGGAAACAGCTGGCGACGCCGCAGTATCACGTCCAGATAAACCACGAAGCAATTTTCATCACCATCAATTTGCAATGATTTTAATTACGAATCGTCGCAAACAACTCAAGTGCCGTATCCAATTCAAACAACTCAAACCGTCGGCAGCACTCCATTGCAAACAACAACGCGCAGCAACCAAAACGCTGGCGCTCAACGTCTCCAGAACTCAAACGGAAACGACGATCCAACGTAAATCACAAACTCTCGTAACCTGCTCGATGGTTTCTTTCTTACTGAAATGAACATATTGTCTCTAAGACCACGTAACGCAACCACACCGCCCTAACCAGTTATTTCGATGCAAGAGTAGTGATACTGCCGATCTCTTGTCTCCGATCGACATAGCTATATGAGTACAATGACAAAGATGACATGAAAATGGCTGAAACAAGCGAATCACATATTTAAAACACAGCAAATGCACCAGGAACACCAAACAGAACACAGCTCAGGAGCAGAGCAGTATATGGAGTCCGTAGCTTCGAATGCATCGAACCCCAACAATCAAACAATGTTTATCATGCAACTGAGAGACCGTTTCCTATGCAGCACGTGTTACACATATTTTACCAATAAATGCATGTGTTTATGGATCGTAATGCTGAAGCCAACGGGGAAAACACCGGAAGTGATAATGGACTCTACAGGATCCAATAACACTTTTGTTATTGGATCATACTATATTTGGTCATGAATTATGGATTATTGGATCGGGCGAACAGTTGCATGATAAAATATTTAATGTACTCGTGCCTGAAATATTTCTTATTGAACCCGCCTTCGGCTCGTCTAATAACAAATCTTTTCAGGCGCTCGTCCATTAAAGTATAACACTCAGCCAAGATTCACAAATCAGGTACGGCAGACTAGTGGCCACAGCAATCTAGTGGCCGCTCCCGTGGGACTTTGCAATAGGTAGGGAGACTGTGACGTCACAGTGACGTCACACCCAAGTGAATTCGACCAATCAAATGAATTGGTGCGAATGGTTATTAGACTTCGGGAATTTGCGGCCGGCCGACCCGGCCGTCATGAGTCCGTGGGCGCCGTGAATCCGTGGACGCCAGCGGCTGTGACGGTCACAAGTTGAGTATGATGACGATTCGTGATTGGGCACTAAGCGTCATGCTATACCCCACATTAGTTTGTATGTTTGTGTTATTTTTGCATTGTTGTTTCGTTGGCACTTTGCCGCGACAGCCGCATTGAATGACTAGTCTACATAAAGAGCGGGGCGGCGTCGACAGCGGTCGTTGCTTACGTGAGTATGGCAATTATGCCTACCAGAAAACACGGCGTAAAAATCTGATCACTTATTGTATACTACGTTTTGGCATGTTAGAAGCCATTTGAAACGTTGCGCACTGACTCTACATTAGGAGTTCTTGAAAATTGAGTTTTTGCAGTTACATAATGTTGTGTTACTCGTACTTTTGTGTGCTATGGGTTTGCTATGGTGTCTGGTTTGTGCGTGATAATGCTCCACCTATCGTTAACATTTCACACAATGAGAGTACAATGGTTATTACGCAACATTTACTTATGTATTCGCGTAACATATTTTGTTTTGTTTACAAACGTCTGCTTAACGTTTGTTCAACTTGCCACCTGCGCTCGCTGCCTCAGTGCATCAATGCCTCTGCTGGTGATTTTGCTGCGTTCCCAGGCTGCGTCACCGGCGCCCGTCCGCTGCTGCCGCGCCGCTGGAGTCATCTATCCTGCGGCACAACCTGGAGGCGCGCGGCCCCGGCCGTCCTCAGCTACCTTCCTTACATCAACACCACCTTCAACAGCGTCATGGAGGGAGAGAGTGGGCGTCCCTTCGTTCGGCGACGGCAGTGCTAAGCAGAATCCTACATTTACGCCATTCCAAACTCCGAATATCCACTGTCGGACCACTACTCCTCGTTACTCGGGACATGCTGAACACGCACAACCCTTCATCACACAAGCATACTAGTGTACATAATTCACCCTAACTTTTCAAGCAAATGTTACTGCGTACAGAAACCTCTAACAAAGTATTTAAATTTGCAAATATACACAATGATATATACTTACTTTTGATATTGGGTGGTGTTGAACAAAATACAGGTCCTATACACAATAAATTGACAATTTGTCACGTAAACAGCAATAGTATCACGGCTCCGGGACGACTAGACGAGGTAAATTTATTTGTGGACGAGTATAACGTTGACATCTTAGCACTCTCTGAAACAAAACTAGATGAAACAATACATTATAATTTATATAACTTGCCAAATTTCCATGCACCTTTTACAAAACACCGTTCTCGTCATGGGGGAGGGGTGGCAATTTACACACGCAATCACATTTTCAACACGCAGATTACACGAACTGGAATGTCCCGGGGAAGAATGGATTTGGACAAAGACTAAAATAAACGACGAGACCATACTAACTTGTTCCCTTTACTTGCCACCAAATCTAACCCACGACAGACTAGAGATCTTCATCGACAATTTCTCTGACAGCATAATGTAAACACAGCGTTTTTCACCTACCACAATAACATACCAGTAAGGCGCCGTAGTTGGCGATGAACGAGCGAGCGCGAAATAAATTTATCGTGAATTTCAACCCGATCGGGCAAGTAGTTCCTGATACAAAAAAAAGTGCGCACGTGCAGAGGCACCCCACCCATGACTTGTGGGTAGGCGGAGGCGGAGGGGTCCCTAACCACACACCACATTTGCACACAATCGACTCAGCCGTTGCAGAGTTGTTGCGAGAAAACACTTTTCAACACCCTTCACGCGGCACGCGCCACGCGCAGTGGTAGTCACCCACATGAATCGGTACCAGTCTCAAACAGGGTACCGATTCATAGCTACGAATCGTCCCCATAGATATTAAAGTCCCCTAGTTACGAGCGAGCGCTTCGCACTCGCTCGTAACTAGGGGACTTTAATACGGCAAACATATCTTTCTAGCAACCTATCACATAGCGGGGTCACACCTTTCGACATTAGACTAAAAGACACAATAGAAACCCTCATCCTAACACAATTAATCAGGACACCCACACGACAGATGCAGACATCTTCGAACTTACGTGACTTAGTTATAACTAACAATCCCCAAGTGATAACTGAATCAGGCGTCCTCCCTTCCTTCTCGAATACTGATTACTTTCCTGTTTTGGAAAACTTGACATAGAAATACAGCCTCCTTCTAAACCCCAAGAAAGACACATTTGGGACTACGACCGCACCGACATAAGCGGACTAACCCACACACTGATTCACACTGACTGGAATTGTATTTTCGACAACGACATACACGACGCTACTGAGCAATTTACCCAGACGATTTGGACGGCAGCGGCAGACGCTATTCCTATACAAATTATTAAAGCACGGCAACATAACAAAATCTGGATGACAACTGAATTAAAAAGAACATGCGTAAGCGCGATAGACTATTCCGATTTGGAAGACAAAGTCAAACAACACACGACTGGCTCAAGTGGCGAGTCCAAAGGAATAGAACTACACCGCTAAACAGACGACTTAAGGACAAACACTTGCAAAAACACATCAACAAATTACTAGAATACAAACACGACCCCTATAAATACCACAAAACTCTAAAAAAACGCTCATAGGACGAACAAAACATGACGTAATACCACCACTGGAAAATGCTGACCACGAAATTGTAACTGACAACACACAAAAAGCAAACCTCATAAATGACTACTTTGTTTCTCAGACTAGAATTGACACAACCAGACTGACTCTACCCACTACATACGAACACAACGGGGAGGCGATACCCGCTTTGGAACAAATACAGGTCACAGAAACTCAAGTCCTTAACATTTTAAATTATCTTGACGTTAACAAGGCAACTGGTCCCAACAAAATTCCAACACAAATCAGAAAAATGATAGCCATATTAATCGTAAGTCCCGTAACTTCACTCTTTAATAAATCTCTCAGCTCAGGAATATTTCCAAACGTATGGAAAGAAGCGCTGGTAACACCTATCTTTAAGAAAAATGGTTCTCCGTCCGACCTGAAGCAATACTGTGCCATCAGTCTCCTCCCCTGTCTCTCCAAAGTCCTTGCAAAATTGGTATTCTCTTCAATTTACTCGCACCTTACAAGTCACAATCTTCTTTTGGACAAACAGAGTGGGTATCGCCCCCATCACAGTACTGAAATTCAACTAACGTACCTAACGCACAACATATATAAGCATTTAGACGAAGGACGTGACGTAACAGCAATCTTCCTAGACATTTCAAAATATTTGGACAAATTTGGGCATGAAAGACTTCTTTACAAATGCAAAAACGAATTTGCCATATCAGAGACTCTTCTTTCTTGGCTAAGATCGTATTTAATCAACAGACGGCAAAAAGTAGGAATAGGAGAAAATTTTTCTTCGACAAAGACCACTGGCTCTGGTTGTCCACAGGGATTGGTGCTTGGACCACTTCTCGCTTTAATGTACTTAAACGGACTAACGAACAAAGTGACCAATGACGTTCTTTTGTATGCTGACGACACCTCTCTGTACGCTTCCCACACTAGACAAAACGCCGACGCAGTACGACACTATACAACGTGACCTAAACGCAATTTTTGACTACGGTGTCCAGTGGGCAATTACTTTGAACCCATCCGAAACTATTCAACAATTTGTTTACTCGCAAAATAGACAATGCCCTCCCACCCTTACTTTTGGTGGACAACTTATACCCGTTACAGACAATCACAAACATCTTGGACTAACTATGTCAAAAGATCTCCAGTTACATGTTCATATCAACGACATATTAACAAAAATGAATACGGCTCTAAGTCCAATCTATCCACTAGCGAAATTCTTATCACGTTCAACACTTAGTAGCATGTACACCACTTATATACCACGACTATTGTGACGCAGTTTGTGACGGACACATAACGTCACACGACGAACTTAGACTGGAAAGACTCCAACATAGAATCGCAAGACTGACAACAGGCGTTCCTTTCAGAACTCCGACCATTAAACTTCGACTAGACATAGGCTGGGAAACGTTAAAAACTCGACGAGAAAAGCACAGACTAGTTTTCTATCATAAATTAACCCACTTCCCAGACAGCCAACCGGACTACATCAAATCCATTCTTCCCCAGACTCGCATTAGAGCCACAAGACGAAACCTCAAGAACGCTAACACTCATACTCTGCCAGCAAACAACACAACATCCTTTCAAATATCTTTTGTTCCCAAAACTACCAGAAAATGGAACCTTCTCCCACCCTCTTTCCGAAAGCAAATTAACGCATCCATCTTTAAACAAACAGTCGCCGAACTGTTCGGCTGCCCCCTCCCTCTCCCTATTTTTCATTCGGCAGAAAATTTGGTAACTGTCTGCACACGCAAATCAGAACAGGAACACTTTCTCTAAATGCATATCTTTATCAGTATCAGAAATCTGAATCATCTTCCTGTCCTTGCGGCTTCCGAACAGAACACATCACACATTTTATACTTGATTGTCCACTATATCGAACACCGGGAAGCATTCTGCTTTGCTGAAACGCTTTGCTGAAACGCATTCTGCTTTGTTTTGCTGAAATTCTGCTAACTGAAACGCTCCATAACGATTTTATTCAGTTATCTTCAGCACACATCCTTGATGTACTTGTTAACGGCACATCGCTTAACGCTGTGGACGGCTGGCGTGTGGCCGAGTGCTTCCAGGACTACAATAAAGGGGCCTTGGCATCGCAACGTGCGGCGGCAGAGGCAGGCGGGGGTGTCGCGGCGCTATAGTGAAAACGACACCAGCGCAACATAGTACCGAGGCAGCAGATAGGGTTGTTTCGATTGTATTTATGTATAACTATAATGAGTTACGGGTTGTTTTTGTTTTGCTCCTATTTATTCGTATTATCAATACGAGTGTAGCAGAGGCGCCTTGTCATAAGCCGACAAAGCTTTTGCGCCAATCCTGAAACATTGCATGTGATTATCGCCCTTTTATAATGATGAATAAAATGTATCCAACAACAAAACCTTGAACTCGGCGGACCGCCGGATGACGTCACTGGCGGGGCCCGGCTCCTTCATCGGCGCCGCGCTCAAGCGCAAGGCTGTAACTTGTAAAGGACAAACAATACCACCCTGTAGAGGCATATTTTCGGAATCAGCGCATCGAGGAGGCCCGGTATGCAAAATTTGGGGCAAATCGAGACACCTCGGAATATCACACTGCCAGTATGATATCTGATGCAGCTAATTTGACGAACGTCAGCAATCGAAACCCGCACGCAACACGCCAGCAACAGACTGTTCAATTTCAACTATTGCGCTATTGCTAGCTAAAATCTTGCAATTTGATTGGTGCAGCGCTCTGCCGCCAGTGACGTCAAATCACGTTTTGTGAGCACCGACAAGGCGGCCCATACGGCGCTCAAGCGGTGTCACCCCCCGTGTCAAACCATGACTGCAAGGTTCGCACTGAGCATGGGTGGAGCTTTTCCAAGAAATTTGGCGGGGAAAAATGTCATTCTGCTAGGTTTGTTTGGTTGAGGTGAAAATGGCCATTTTAATGCCGGATAACCTCCAAATCTGACAAGAGTTCGTTTCGCAAAACACAAAGTTGGTCGGGCAGTGGCCCCACCATTTGAATAGGGAACTCCACCCGTGGCACTGAGGCAAAAGAAGGTGAAACTCTTCCAATAGATCCGGGAGAGAAAGGAGGTATGATCACTCTCTATCTACCAGTAAGGCGCCGTAATCGGCGTTGAACGAGCGAGCGCGAACGAAATTTATGTTGATTTTTTTTATAAATGGGGCAAGTAGTTCCTGAGATACAAAAAAGGGTGAGCACTTGCGCACGTGCAGAGCCACTCCACCCCTAACTTGGGGGAAAGTGGCGGCTGAGAGGTCCCTAACCACACACCAAATTAGAGCACAATCGGCTCAGCCGTTCCTGAGATATAGAATAGGAGTGTGCACGTGCGCACGTCCAGTCACCCCATCCCTGACTTGTGGGAAAGTGGCGGCAGGGGTCCCTAACCACACACCAAATTCGAACCCAATCGGCTCAGCCGTTCCTGAGATATAGCATAGGGGTGTGCACGCGCGCACATGCAGAGGCACCCCACCCCTGACTTGTGGAAAGGCAACGGCTGAGAGGTCCCTAACCACACACCAAATTTAAACACAATCGGCTCAGCCGTTCCTGATATATATAATAGAGGTGTGCACGTGCGCACGTGCAGAAGCACCCCACCCCTGACTTGTGGAAAATTGGCGGCTGAGGGGTCCCTAACCACAACCAAATGTGCACACAACCGGCTCAGCTGTTGCAGAGTTTTTGCGATAAAACACTTCTCAAGACCCCTCACGCAGCACGCGCCACGCGCAGTGGTAGGCACCCACATGAGTCGGCACTGGTCTCAAACAGGGTAGGTTGGATGGGGCTGCTCAGCAAAGTCAGCCAGCAAAGAGTCAGCTTGTCAATCGGACGTGTGGTTGCAGAGATATGAGCTTCTCAAAAGCGTCGCCACGGGTCGGGTCGGGTCGGGCCGGGCCGCTCATACTCAGATTTTCCCATTGTTCCCATATACCACGGAAGGACGAGCGATCGCTTCGCGCTCGCTCGTTATAACTATAAATGTGAAGAAGTGTTGCCGGCGTCGTGATTCGAACGCGCTTAATGAAGTCCCAGTTAATATTCGGCATGTGTATTAATGTGGGTACCTGCATCCAGGAGACTCCAGATAATTGGGAAATAATAATTACCGAGCGGGCGCGAAGCGCCCGTGAGGTTTCTCGTCAACTTACTAGACAAATTCACATTTGACCCGGCCCGATCCAGCCATACAGACGCTTTTCAGAAGCTAATAACTTTGCAACCACTGCTCCGATTGAGAAGATTGGGTTTTCACCATTGGATAGGTCCATCAAATACATTTTGTGTTTGGTATTGTGCGTTCTGATAGAGTGGTACCACAGCGCGTGGCAGTTGGCACACGCGAACGTCGAAATGAACAAAAAACCTTGCAAAAATTATTCTTGATAAAAAATGGCTGTATTATTTATTATAAGCATTAATTTATACGCTGAATCATGCAGCGCTCAGGACGTACTCCCTTTTGGCGGATTTGAGAAAGGAAATCATGAACAATTTAATACAACTTAATTTTTATGTTGGCATGCATTGAGACCTGGCAATTTTTCTGTAGGACTAAAATGACTGTGTTACTACCACGTGTGCTCCCTTACCATTTCGTATTTAAAACCCGTTTTAGCTTTACCAGAGCGCGCTCGCTCGGTCATCGCCCAAAAAGGCGTTTTACTGGTATATTCTGTATATATATTTTACTGGTATATATATATATATATTTTACTGGTATATTTATTACTGGTATATTCGCGTTTTACTGGTATGTGGATGCAACATTCGTAGAGCTAAACAACACGGGAGGAGTTTTCTATTCAAATGGTGAGGCCAAAAAAAATGTTCTCATAGAAGATGTTCTCCGTAATACCGTAAAGATGTTCTCCGCTCCAAGAATTTAGTTTTCTACACACCGAAGGGGCATGGTAGATTGCATGTGTAGTTTGCCTGATCAATTCTACAATTGGTCCGTTGTTTGGGGACTCAGCTGCTCTTTATGAAACACATCAGGCATTTTGGGCCGGGATTTGTACAATTAGTATGTGTAGGTTTATAGATTTGTTGTTTGTGATTGTACATTGTAGTTTATGCTTTATGAAACATATTTGTACAACTACAACTACAAATCTACAATCTTACACATACAAAGGTTACTAATCGACCTTTATGAAAGAGGCTACTGGTGGTGTACCTTTTCCCGTCACTTCTGTACCAGTCATTACCACCTGGTTACCTGCATCGCATTACGTTCCCGTCGGTGGCCTTTAGCCTGTGTATACAATGCATGCAGTGCATGCAGTTAATGCATACTTTGTCCTCAGCGACTTTATGTGGCCCGTTCTCCACTGTGGGCTTTGTGCGTGTCTGGCATTGACAAATACTGCTACACTATACCTACTAAAACTATGAACAGTTACTACTTCACGGCAAAACTTACCGATTCATGAGCCTCTATTGACACACACTTTCGATGATTAATCAGCGAGAGCGTCTAGTCCTATTTTTCCTCGCCATTGTGGCCTGCTGTAGTGCCACACGAATGCCTGCCATGGAAGACGTATTGTGCAGCCAGTTGAATAACCGACACGTTGTGCCGCCCGGCACGGCTCCTTTGACGGCCATGTCCGCCGGCTAACGGTGTCGTTTCTCGCTACTTGAGACACGATGTAGTGGGGAGCCAGCCAGATGAAGGAGGCGATGGGAACAGGATAAGAGCAATGGCTTTGTTCAGCCTGGAGATGAGGCGAAGGAGAGATGGAGCTTGCCGGAGAAATTGCCTGCGTTTTGCTGAGCTGTGCGGTGGGATTAATTATGGGCCAGCACCAGAGGTAGACCAGAGGTATACGACTGCGAATGACTGAACTGCAGTCAGCGGCTGTTCTGTGGACTTAAAAGGACTTGCAGCGTGTTGTAATGTACTGAACTGTTTGGACGGTTGAAGTATCACGAAGCATTGCAACAATTTTGATTAAGGGTCAGCACATCAAACTGTTTACCAACACACTTAAATCGAGTATTACCTCGAAATACTGACTGCAAATAGTCCTTGGATGAGTCCAGATGTTCCCGTGTAGCTGGTACGCCCGAGACCACAAATTATCATGATCACTGCCAAATGGCAATGGTCACGAGTGTTAACTGGCAAATAACTGCAGCCTTCTGTTTGATTGCTGGCCCGGGAAATGTGCGCTGAATATGATTAAAGGTGACCGGCTTCCTCCTGCATTACTGCCCCGTGAATCATGGGCAAGCCTTCGATAGGGATAGCTGATGATAACTTCAGCCGTACGTGGAAAAGCTATTAATAGCATGCGACGATGTATGTCCTGAAACCGCCCCTTGTTCAATGACTGTGTTTAAGCATGTCTTGGCCTAGTTATTATGGTGAGGCAATTTTGAGCCATGCCTCATCTTCACCTTCCATGTGCATCGACCCAAACCTTCCATGAACACGCCGGAGCTTACAAACACGCTTACAACATGCCGATGGACAATGGCGCGGCGACCGTTAATTGCCACCATCTATCTATAGATCGACCGT
>JAXIVJ010020084.1:0-15419 GCA_036785665.1 Chirona hameri | reverse complement strand
TGGCTGGGCCCGGCTTCCAGGCAGCTCCGCTTCAATAGTTCGGACCTTTATACCCAAGTACTTTTAACCTGGGGCGTCGCCAACAGGGCGTTGGCGACGCCCCAGGTTAAAAGTACTTGGGTATAAAGGTCCGAACTATTGAAGCGGAGCTGTTGGCGACGCCCCAGGTTAAAAGTACTTGGGTATAAAGGTCCGAACTATTGAAGCGGAGCTGCTTCGAAAGCCGGAAGAAGGCCTTGCGATAATAGTGTCTTTAAAACTGAGGCACCTCTGACTTCTGAGCCAAGAAGCCTTTTACGTCGATCGTGCTAATGAAGTGGAGAAACAGACCGGAGAGAGGAGTCAATATATTTGTGTCGGCCAGAGACAGCGTGCATTTCGGCAGACCGGGTAGAGGGTCGGGTGGATTTCGGCAGGCCGAAAAGGGGCAGGCAGAGTGGATTTAGGTAAACTAAGGAGAGGGATTAGAGGATTTCGACTGGCCGGAGAGAGGGGTGGGTGGGTTTCAGCAGGACGGAGTTCCTGGTACATGCGTCGTTAAATAAACACATACTAGAGAGTTAGGTATATTTCGGCAGGTCAGAGAGGACAGAGGGGGGGGGGGATTCGTCAGGCTAAAGAGAATGGGTATATTTCGGCAGGCCAGAGAGAGAAATGAGTGACCTATCCGTGACAGACCTAGGCACATCCATGATCGCACTCGAATATACGTGCTACTGCCGAAAATGCATGCTACTGACGGACGACATACTTACATGTGAGAGTGCCTGAAAAATATATCCATGTTTTTATATCATTTTTTTCTATTATAATTTTGTTTTGTTTTTCGAAAAGACGAACTACAAATGAGTAAGCGTAAGATAATTTGCCTTTTTCAGTTTTTTTTTATTAACCTTTGGCGCCCCTGTAAACCCATGGCGCCCCCTGGACGGCGAAAATGCCGCCCCCTGGGTCCGCCGCCCCCTTCGAAAAATCCTAGATCCGCCCCTGTCAGGAATTGTGACAAACGTATCCCCATGCCAGATAATACCATTGTTCAGGCATAAGCTAATTAATTCCGGTACTTTGTAACTGTTGCGGTTGGTCCGCCTTTTTGTATTACATAAATAACTATTGGTCATATTTAACGTTACAAATGTCGGAAAACGCCTCCTCCCTTGATCATTTGTGGTTATTGAATGTACAACGCACAATTTGGAAACAAACATACCCCGTGCCAAATAGTGTCCAAATGTGCCAGGAATCCAATGCTAGCATTCATCTTTCTGTAGTGTTGCATGGTTGTCCGCCAAATTGCATTTCAATTGCAAATTATTGCTGGCAACGACAAATAATTAGCAAATGCTTTCCATTTATAGGTCACACATCAGATCTGGCCAACTTTTTACATTCTACTGTTACTCTAGCCCTTCGTGATGTTTCAGACAAATAGTTTGCTCAGCGGCCCATGCAAAGTCACATGAGGTCATCAGAGGTTACCCACACTTTTTGTCAATAACTCTCGACAGAATGAAGAAAGAGAAGTGAAACCGGCACCAATATGTTTGTCTTGTCGAGTCACGTCTCCCAACATGTAACATGACCTACTTGGGTCACCATTTGACCTTGACCTGATGCCATTTTTTTAATTGACCTAACCTGGTCAACTTTAATATTATTCCAAGCGCCTTGATGAGATGACCACGATAGCGTCGACATTATTGCCCTATTTTTATTAGGTAAAAAGTTATTTGTGAAATACAGTTTTGCCAAAAATAGCCCTTTTGACCTTTGATGACCTCTGGAACCTAAACTGTTGACCTGAGCTAAAATGTGAAGACACCTTAGCGATTGCAGTTTTCAAGAGCTTGTTATTGCTTTCTCCGTTTGTTCCTAAATGCCATAGTTCCCGATACATTTGGGGGTTTTCGAAGCGAAGTCCTAAAACTGGAAAATCTGACCTTTGATGACCTCTGGTGACCTCAATATTGACCTAAACCAAAAATTCTAAATTATTTTTGACGAGCTTTTGAATGGTATTTTGATGGCGCCAACAGTTCTGTCAGACGAAAACGTAAACATTTAGAAAATATTCCACTCATGATCGCCCAGGTATCCAAATTATTGTATAATAATTGACTTTTGGCCAGTCCTATATTCACGCGCAGTGGAGGGGTATGCCACTAGCACACAGTGGAGAGGGGAGACTTAACCCTATTAGTGGTGGGGGGGGGGCAGATTATGCCCACCCATCAGGTTTTTTCGCAGATATCTCCCGAACGGCTAGGAGCAGACCCATGCAATTTTGGCAATTTTCCTAGAATTGAATTCCGCATATTGTGTTAAAAATTATAAAAATTATATAGATATATCTTTATAGGTCACACATCAGATCGGGCCAACTTTTTACATAGATTTTATATAGATATAGATATAGATATAGATATAGATATAGATATAGATATAGATATGGATATAGATATAGATATAGATATAGTTATAGATATAGATATAGATATAGATATAGATATAGATATAGATATAGATATAGATATATTGTGTTAATTATTTTACTTCCTAACCTTAACAGAGGCAGTTCCAAGACCCAGTTTTGGAGGATTTGTGTTGTGACATTTGGCGATAATACGGAGATGCGATCTTCACGGCTTCTTCCTAACTGCCTGAAGTATAAAGGCGTAACATAGGTTTAAGGGGATTGAAAAAAGTGCAAGTTAGTTAATTTTAGTGAACTATAATAAATATTACACGGCAGAGGCGGTTTCAGGGACTTGAAATGGGTAGGTTTACAGGAAGTTTGTTAAAATATTTTTGCCTCCCTTTTTCGCTAACCTGGCACCGCCTATGGATGCAAATATGCTGTATAACTGTTGTGTCCGACGTTGCAATAGCGCACCATTAAATTTACCTAAAACAAGATAAAAAACGGTTTTATAAGGCATTTATTTTACCCCCAAATTTAGTGACCTGAAAACGCCTATTATTTCTTAATTTGTAAAAGTCACTATCATATATCAAACCCAATTCAAAATCTCTATCGATTCCCATTAGTTGCGTTGAAATCGGTTGACAAACATGACAGCTGTGTTGGATCACAAATACCTCTAATATTTGTAGTTTGTGTTTGTCTGTTACCCCCCATTCAAAAATTTAGGATTTGTTTTATTTCTCAGAAATGTAGATCGTGTTGAAGGGAATCAAACGCCGTTTGATTTTTGAAAATCGGACAGGTAGATCTCGAGATCTCCGGGTGGGGGGGGGGGGCGGAATCCGCCCCCCCCCCCCCCCCCCCGCCCCAAAGAGGAACCAAACACCAAGAGGAACCATAACCATTAACCATGATAGAACAATGCATTCAGCGAATCTCATGCCCCGGCAGTGATAGCATTGAGAGCGTTACCCCGCGTAATTTATTGCAAATACTCTTCCGATTTTGTTTTTCTCAAGCACTTTCAGTTCAATAAAACAAATGTTCGTACAATCATCGAATAGTTTCCTCCTTGTGAATGCTGTCGGAGAAGTTTTCTGTCGATAACGCGTACTGTCTTTCCGCAGCGGATTCCTCCTGGTGGCGCCTAAGGTGTGGCGCGCCGGCTCTGAAGAGCGGGTTTGTGTTACCCTGTTCAATCTTGGCTCGACGCCCTCCACGGAGCTGAAGCCTGCCTCCTACACGGTGCCAGTGCGCCAGAGAGAGCCGCGGAAACGCCCCTCTGTGTCCGAGTTCCTCGGACTGCTGAGCAGCAGATGGGAACAAAGAACAAAGGAAGCACCGAACATAGACATTGCTCAAATTCCCACGTACAAAGCCTTAGAACAACCAGAGCAAGAACACATCCGCGTCCCGTACGACAACGTTGGAGTCACTATCGCATTCGCTACTACGAATTTGCCAAATGGAATAACTGCCTTCAAGGTGGAAAAGAAGCTGCCAGCCAATAGCGGTGGTGAGTGGTCACAGATAGTGGTGGTGAGTAGTCACAGATAGTGGTGGGGAGTGGTCTCAGATAGTGGTGGTAAGCAGTCACAAATAGTGGCGGTGAGTGGCCACAGATAGTGGTGGTGAGTAGGCACAGATAGTGGTGGTGAGTGGTCACAAATAGTGGTGGGGAGTGGTCACAGATAGTGGTGGTGAGTGGTCACGGATAGTGGTGGTGAGTGGTCACATATAGTGGTGGTGAGTGGGCACATATAGTGGTGGTGAGTGGTCACAGATAGTGGTGGTGAGTGGTCACGGATAGTGGTGGTGAGTGGTCACGGATAGTGGTGGTGAGTGGGCACATATAGTGGTGGTGAGTGGTCACAGATAGTGGTGGTGAGTGGTCACGGATAGTGGTGGTGAGTGGTCCCATATAGTGGTGGTGAGTGGTCACAGATAGTGGTGGTGAGTGGTCACAGATAGTGGTGGTGAGTTGTCTCAGATAGTGGTGGAGAGTGGTTACAGATAGTGTTGGAGAGTGGTCACAGATAGTGGTGGTGAGTGGTCACATATAGTGGTGGTCAGTGGTCACATATAGTGGTGGTGAGTGGTCACAGATAGTGGTGGTGAGTGGTCACAGATAGTGGTGATGAGTGGTCACAGATAGTGGTGGTGAGTGGTCACAGATAGTGGTCGTCAGTGGTCACAGACAGCGGTGTCGATTTTTCAAAACGGTTTGGGGGGCCGAACACTTGTCTTTTGTGGCTAAAACTTCCCCCATTGTTTCCTCTGAGGATTTGGGTTAGTCACCTCATTTTGGTATTCGAGCTTATGAAATTCACTTTTCAAATTCACAAAAATGTATTTTGTGGATTAAAAAAATCAGTTGTTTTTATTTTTGGGTCAAAAACACAAACTTTCGCGAATCTGAGATAGCCATTTTGAAGAGAATGTCATTTCATTTCTTTAAGCGTTTTTTGGTGCATTTTGTTTCAAAACTCTATTTTCTAATGATTGTTCAAACATTTATAATTTTTCCACCAAGAATGGCATTACATGACGTCAACGTCATTATCTCCCAAAATAATATATCTATTTCATTGTAATTCGACGAGAAGACTTAGAAGTGATGCAGCATAAGGTACTGAAAGTTAGACGTTGATATCTATCATAGTTTTCAAGTTATTGATAACATCCGGGAGGGGCAGATTCTGCCCCCCCCCCCCCCCCCCCCCCCAGTGGGGCGCAGGTTAAGTGTCACCGGGGCTGCTTGAATTGCATCAGGTGCGCTGTTTTGTCTTTCATTGAAAGCAAGGGATACTTACAAACTTCCAATTAAATCACCCGAGAGAAGAAAAAAAGTCCGTTTTCATGAAGTTTTATCCTAAGATTATTGTTTTTCACTTTCAGTGCAGGGAACGCGCGGGGGCATACTTGTATTGAATGCCCCTCCCAGATTCATGTGGGGTGGGGCATTTGCCCGGATGCCCTCCCCTCCCTGGATCCGCCAGTGCCAGCAATTACCGTCAAGGAGAGCCTCTGCCAGACACTTAATGAAATTCATTTGTTCATTTTCCAAATGTGTATAAGCAATTGCGAAAGTTGTTTCATGCCTCGAAGCGGCGCGAAATTTCCCGGCTTTTGACTGTGGATAGCTGGATTTTGACTGCTGCAAAGACGATTTTTTATGATTTTACGATAAATTGGGAACGCGCGAGGGGGGGGGGGGGGATATTTGTATTGAATTCCCCCCCCCCCCTCCCCCAGATTCCTGTGGGGGGGGGGCATTTGCCCCTGATGCCCTCTCCCCCTGGATCCGCCAGTAGTCGAACAGGGACGGATTCAAGGGGAGCCTATCAGCGCCATGGCTTTATCGAAACCACCCAAATCGGCTGAAAATTCGCACATTTTAAAGAAATTATAGGCAACTTGTACAAAGGATAGTATTTGTAATCAATTCATAATGCAAAAACAGACGAAATCTCATGAGTTTTGGAATTCTGTCGGACGGTCCCTCAAACCAACGTTTTGGGCCGGCCTGCATCCGCCAAAAGGCCCGAGTCCTTACTTGGAACCCTTACTTAGTAAAACGGTAATGTTAACCTGCCATTGACTGGGGGTGGGGGTGTTGGCAAATATCTCCCCCTCACAAATTTTCGCAATAGCTCAAAAAACAATAGCGATACCAGTAAGGCGCCGTAGTTGGCAATGAACGAGCCAGCACGAAGGAAATGTATGGGAAATTTCAACTCGACAAGGCAAGTAATTTCTGAGATACAAAAAAAAAATGTGCACGTGCGCATGTGCAAAGGCACCTACCTTTGACTTGTGGGAAAGTGGGGGCTGATAGGTCCCTAACCACACACCAAATTTGAACACAATCGGCTCAGCCGTTCCAGAGATATAGAATAGGGGTGTGCACGTGCGCTCGTGCAAAGCCATCCCACCCCTGACTTGAGGAAAGGCGGCGGATGAGAGGTCCCTAACCACACACCAAATTTGAACACAATCGGCTCTGCCGTTCCTGAGATATATAATAGGGGTATGCACGTTCGCACGTGCAGAGTCACCCCACCCCTGAGTTGTGTGAAAGTGGCGGCTGAGGGATCCCTAACCACACACGAAATTTGCACATAATCTGCCCAGCCGTTGCGGAGTTATTGCGAGAAAATACTTTTCAACACCCCCCACGCGGCACGCGCCACGCGCAGTGGTAGTCACCCACATGAGTCGGCACTGGTCTCAAACAGGGTAGGTTAGATCGGGCTGCTAAGCAAAGAGGTTCGCTTGTCAATCGGACGTGCGGTTGCAGAGATATGAGCTTCTCAAAAGCGTCGCCACGGGCCGGGTCGGCCCGGGCCGGGCCGGCCGGGCCGGGCCGCTCATAATCAGATTTTCCCCATACACCACGGAAGGACGAGCGCTCGCTCGTAATCAACGTGAAACTTTGGTTACCTTCTCCACCAATTTTACGTCTTCTGGGCATAAATGAAAAAAAAATTGTAGAGGAAAACAAAATCGAGATATAACCAGTAAGGCGCCGTAGTTGGCGATGAACGAGCGAGTGCGAAGGAAATGTATGAGGAATTTCAACTCGATCGGGCAAGTAGTTTCTGATTTACAAAAAAGGTACGCGCGTGTGCACGTGCAGAGGTACCCTACCCATGACTTGTGGCTGGCGGCGACAGAGGGGTTCCAAGCCACACACCAAATTTGACCACAATCGGCTCAGCCATTCCTGAGATATAGAATAGGGGTGAGCACGTGCGCACGTGCAGAGGCACTCCACCCCTGACTTGTGGAAAGGCAACGGATGAGAGGTCCCTAACCACACACCAAAATAGAACGCAATCGGTTCAGCCGTTCCTGAGATATAAAAGAGGCGTGTGCACGTGCGCACGTGCAGAGGCGCACGTGCACACGCCTCTTGTGGCTTTGACTTGTGGAAAATGGGCGGCTGAGGGGTCCCTAACCAAACACCAAATTTGCACACAATCGGCTCAGCCGTTGCAGAGTTTTTGCGAGAAAACACTTTTCAACACCCCTCACGCGGCACGCGCCACGCGCAGTGGTAGTCACCCACATGAGTCGGCACCGGTCTCAAACAGGGTAGGTTGGATGGGGTTGCTCAGCAAAGAAGTCAGCTGTCAATCGGACGTGTGGTTGCGGAGATATGAGCTTCTCAAAAGCGTCGACACGGTTCGGGCCGGGCCGGGCCGCTCATATTCAGATTTCCCCCATATACCACGGAAAGACGAGCGAGCGCTTCGCGCTCGCTCATAACGAATTTAGTGACGTCACTACACACGAGTTTTGCGAATAAAAAAAGCAGCTAAACTTTAATCCGCGAGTTACTGGGGGGGGGCTATTTCCACCCCCTCTCCCGTTATTTTGCAATAACTCCTAAACGAACACTGGTATCGTCACCGAACTTGCAGTACCTTCTCTCACATCAATTATACACGTGTTGGCAAACAGAAAAATACGAGTCTATGATATGTCAACCGAGAATGACGTCAGAGTGACGTCATGTTCTTCGGGTTTTGTTGCAAAATAATGGTTTGCGGAAAACCCTGTAAAAAGTACGATAATTGAGATAAACTCAATTGTGTAAAATTAAATTACTGACAATAGACCGGGCTATCAAACTGCTATCTCGGAATTTTGAGTTTGTTTTTAATTCAAAATTTTGAGAAATCCAAATGCAATGAAATCCAAATTTTGTGTTGGTAAAAATATTTCAAGAAAAAAACAGAATTATCCAAAAACCGGAATATATGTGATCGAGACGTATGCAGTGAATATGTGTACCAAATTTTAAGTCGATATCTTTATCAATCACCGAGGTATGACCTTTAAATGACAAAAATCGACCACTTCTCAAAGCATTACTATGTATTAAAAAACGCATTTCCATTTTTGCTTTTTACTTCTATTTATATGGAACAAACAATGTTCTAAGGTCATTTTTCGCCTTCTAGACGAAAAAAACATAAACATGTGTTACAACGCCTAATGACCGTAATCTGCAGTTTGACCTCGTGACCTCGGATGACCTAGACCTGACCCAAGGTCATAAACAGCTTATAAAGGTACTTAGAAGTGTCAGACACACGAATCATATCGATTTATCGACAGCTTATGCGTTTAATATCGCAATTTTGCGCGACAATTCCATCCATCGAGATCTTTTGACACGGTCAAACATTTTTTACTTGACCTGACCTGTGACGTCATCGGTGACCCTGAGGTCAACAATATTATATTTCCCTCGATAAATTTCCCAGGGCTATCGAATTCCGTTTGAATTTTTACATTCAGTCCAGTAGTTCCGGAGATCAGAGGGGGGGGGGCAAAAAATAGCCCCCCCCAGTAAGTCGCGTTATGAAATATACCCCAGTAACTCGCGGGTTAAGAGATCATAGAAAGTTTATATTTTGAGCAAAATGCAATACAAAAAACGTCAGAAAATAGCAAATGGCATGGGCTACAAAATAGATTCTCGGATTTCTGAAAACTTTGGTTTTTGACTCCTAAAAAAAAACAATAAAAAAAAATGCTCGGAAAAATACCCTAAAAATCCAATATTGTAAATATGTTAACCCGCGCACTGCAGGGGCTTTGCGCCGAACACGAACTGCAGGGGGGGTTGATTTCCGGCCCTCCCCCCCTGAGATCTCGAAAACTACGCAACGTAGCGAGAAGCGGAAAAAGGTATTTGATAGCTTCTTACATGTTCTATCGAAAGTATTTCAGTACTTTTTTTAAGTCAGGTCAAAATTGAGGTCACCAGAGGTCATCAAAGGTCAAATTTTCCAGTTTTTCCTGTTTTAGGACATCGCTCCAGACATTCCCATATATCTCAGAAACGATGATAGTTAGAAACAAACGGAAAAAAAGAAAACGCCAGCCACTGAAATTTTTAATCGTTAACCCGCGAGTCACTGGGGGGCTTTTTTTAGCCCCCCCTTAGGAATATTAGGCATATCTCAAAAACTAATGCAGATATCGACGCCAAACTTTCAGTACCTATCCGGGCATCATTTTTACACATTATAAAAAAAAATCAAAAAATTTCGTCAGAATTTATTTGAGATATAGTGAATTTAGTGACGTCACTAAACACGATTTTGACACCAAAATCGGCTAAATTTTGCCAGGCCCTACAAATGCCGCATATGAAGCAAAATGCAATCGAAAAACGCTAAAAGTTAGAACATTGCAAGGGCTACAAACCGGCTATCTCGAAATTTCGAAACATTTGGGTTTTGACCCAAAATTTTCATAAAAAAACTTTTTTTGAAAAAATGCTCACAAAATCAAATATTTGAAAGATATTGAAAAAAACGGAATATATATCAGATAAAAACATATGGGCAACTACCACACCAAATTTCAAAATTATATCATCTTTTTTTACTTTCATGACATATAAAGTATGGGTAAATCATGACGTCAGATTTTGAAATTGCGTTTTTTGGATTTTATTGACCGGATACAGACAAATAAATGCCAGCAATGTTTTCTTTAGATAAATCTGATATAGAAACATGCCTTTTTTATTTCGATTTATCAATTTCAAATTTTGACCTTCAGTGACCTGAACTTGACCTGAACTTGACACTAACTTCACGTAAATGAAGTCAGGTGGTAAAATGACTTCTACTATCGAATTCTACGCGTAAAAGCATCCATAAACCATGTGCTGCATGACTTTCGTTGATATTTTGAGTGTAGTAACCTTTTGTGACCTGACCTTGACCTTGCTCTTTTCCAACAATCTCACTTTAGCTCATGTGGGATATGTATCATACCTTTGACATCAATTTGGGTGATTATAGGCGTAATCGAAGGCCATGGATGGCAAGTATTGCCCATAAACTCAAATACCTCGATTTTGACGTTTGACTTGACCGTGACCTGACATGTGACCTTAATTTGACATTTTTAAATTTGAGTTAGGCTTCTCTCATTGAGCGCTTTCGAATGCCGCCTTGCGCGTCCCGCTGCGATAATTGGTTCTGAAGATACCAGGGGGGGGGGGCTAAAAAAAGCCCCCCAGTGAGTCGTGTTACAGAATATACCCCAGTGACTGCCGGGTTAAGGTGTCTTCAGATTTGATCTCAGGTCAATATTTGAGGCTCCAGAGGTCAAAAAGAAAAAATGCCGTTTTTTTTGCTAAATCGTTTTTTGCTATTACCTTTTTACTTAATACAGATAACAGAAAACTGTTTACGCTATTGTTTTTTATTTTGTCAAGGCGCTTTGAATGATATATATAGTGACCTTGTTAAGTCAACTTAATAATTTGACCTAAGGTCAAGGTCAAGTGGTGACCCAAGTAGAGCATGTTGCATATGGGAAGACGTGTCTCGACGAGACAAACACATTGATGTCTGTTGTACTTCTTTATCTTCATTATGTCGAGAGTTATTGACAAAAAAAGTGATGGTGACCACGCATGACCTCAAATGACCCAATAGGGGTCACGGAACAAAACTTACACTTGGATCGTCAATAATATCCTATAATAACATGATCCAGAAGTAATTGGACTGGTACCATGCATATCCTTGAAATAGGAAGCATTTGTATATTTCTCCATTGACTTATTATGGGGAGGTTACGAAATTGACCTGACCTTAGGTCACCGATATCAAAATTCCGAGATAACCAATTGTAAGTACTGATGGCCTCATGACATCCTGTAAGTTTCAACCCGATCGGTGAAAAACTCTGGCTTTGGCACAACTGCAAACTTTTTTGGTGGTGGGGTCCCTTGACCTGGTCTGGTGACCTGACCTGAGATGACCCGAGGATATTTTTTTCTCTCAAAGTGTGCGCAATTGATGTCCTAACAGGTGTATCGAAACCCAGTGGCGCTGCGCGCCGCAGTTTTTTCGCTATCTTTGAAAAACCTGAGGGGGGGGGGCGGAAATCAACCCCCTGCAGTCCGCGGGTTAAAAATTCACCGGATTTGGCATCTTTATACATAAAGAGGGCATTTAAAACAAAGGTTTCTTTATAAAAGCTGCGTAGACTTTCTTTTGATATAGGAAACGGGTCAATGTGTTGCCATTTCATTCGGTTTGGGGGGCTTGTCCGCTTTGCCCCCTCTTGGATCCGCCAGCGGCCAATTTTTTTTTTTGGGGGGGGGGGGGGTGATCGGATACCATTGGGGGAGGGGGCGGAGGGAACCATTGGGGGGCCCAACTCAACATTAGGGGGGGGGGGCGGGGGCCACCCCAAAAGTATATAAATCGACACCTATGGTCACAGATAGTGGTGGTGAGTGGTCATATATAGCGGTGGTGAGTGGTCCCAGATAGTGGTGGTAAGTGGTGAGTTGCGTCAGATAGTGGTGGTGAGTACTGAGTTGCCAGTAGAAGGTGGTGGTGAGTGGTCACATATAATGGCGGTGGGTGTCCCTTAGTGGTCATGATATATAGTGGTGTGGTGAGTGGTCAGATCACAGATAGTGGTGGTGAGTGGTCATAGATAGTGGTGGTGAGTGGTCACATACCTATAGTGGTGATCAGTGGTCACAGATAGTAGTAGTGAGTGGTCACAGACAGTGGTGGTGAGTGGTCACATACCTATAGTGGTGATGAGTGGTCATAGATAGTAGTAGTGAGTGGTCACAGATAGTGGTGATGAGGATCACAAATTGTGGTTGTGAGTGGTCATAGATAGTGGTGGTGAGTGGGTCACAGCTAATGATGGTGAGTGGTCATAGATAGTGGTGGTGAGTGGTCACAGATAAGTGGTGGTGATTGGTCACAGATAGTGGTGGTGAGTGGTCACATATAGTGGTGGTCAGTGGTCACAGATAATGGTGGTGAGTGGTCACAGATAGTGGTGGTGAGTAGTCACAATAAGTGGCGGTGTGTGGTCACATATAGTGGTGGTGAGTGGTCACAGATAGTGGTGGTGAGTAGTCACATATAGTGGTGGTGAGTGGTCACAGATAGTGGTGGTGAGTGGTCACATTTACGTGGTGGTGAGTGGGTCACATATAGTGGTGGTGATTGGTCACAGATAGTGGTTGTGAGTGGTCTTAGATAGTGGTGGTGAAGTGGTCACAGATAATGATGGTGAGTGGTCATATATAGTGGTGGTGAGTGGTCACAGATAGTGGTGGTGATTGGTCACAGATAGTGGTGGATGCGTGGTCACAGATAGTGGTGGTAACTGGGCACATATAGTGGTGGTGAGTGGTCACATATAGTGGTGGTGAGAGTGGTCACAGAGAGTGATAGTGAGTGGTCACAGATAGTGGTGGTGAGTGGTCACATATTGTGGTGGTGAGTGGTCACATATAGTGGTGGTGAGTGGTCACAGATAGTGGTGGTGAGTGGTCACAGATAGTGTTGGTGAGGTGGTCACAGATAGTGGTGGAGAGTGGTCACATATAGTGGTGGTGAGTGGTCACATTTAGTGGTGGTAACTGGGTCACATATAGTGGTGGTGAGCTGGTACCAGATAGTGGTGGTGAGTGGTCACAGATAGTGGTGGTGAGTGGTCACATATAGTGGTGGGGCAGTGGTCACAGATAGTGGTGGTGAGTGGTCACATATAGTGGTGGTGGGTTGTCACATATAGTGGTGGTGGGTGGCCACATATAGTGGTGGTAACTGGTCACATATAGTGGTGGTAACTGGGCACATATAGTGGTGGTGAGTGGTCACATATAGTGGTGGTGAGTGGTCACATATAGTGGTGGTGAGTGGTCATAGATAGTGGTGGTGAATGGTCACGGATAGTGGTGGTGAGTGGTCACAGATAGTGGTAGTGATTGGTCACAGATAGTGGTGGTGAGTGGGCACATATAGTGGTGGTGAGTGGTCACATATTATGTTGGTGAGTGGTCACAGATAGTGTTGGTGAGTGGTCACGGATAGTGGTGGTGAGTGGTCACAGATTGTGGTGGTGAGTGGTCACAGATAGTGGTGGTGATTGGTCACAGATAGTGTTGGTGAGTGGTCACAGATAGTGGTGGTGAGTGGTCACGGATAGTGGTGGTGAGTGGTCACAGATAGTGGTGGTGATTGATCACAGATAGTGGTGGTGAGTGGTCACATATAGTGGTGGTGAGTAGTCACAGATAGTGTTGGTGAGTGGTCACAGATAGTGTTGGTGAGTGGTCACAGATAGTGGTGGTGAGTGGTCACTGATAGTGGCGGTGATTGGTCACAGATAGTGGTGGTGAGTGGTCACATATAGAGGTGGTGATTGGTCACCGATAGTGGTGGTGAGTGGTCACATATAGTGGTGGTGATTGGTCACAGATAGTGTTGGTGAGTGGTCACAAATAGTGGTGGTGAGTGGTCACTGATAGTGGTGGTGATTGGTCACAGATAGTGGTGGTTAGTGGTCACATATAGAGGTGGTGATTGGTCACAGATAGTGGGTGGTGAGTGGTCACTGATAGTGGTGGTGATTTTTTTTTCAAGTTTGTCCCACTGAAGGGCTAGTATATTCTAGCAAAACACATGACATACGCACACACACACACATGAACACTAACATTTCCTCAACATCAGCATCTGTGCGGCCCGTCTGGCCAAGCCGGAAACGGTGCCCGGATAGTGGTGGTGATTGGTCACATATATTGGTGGTGATTGGTCACATATAGTGGTGGTGATTGGTCACAGATAGTGGTGGTGAGTGGTCACAGATAGTGGTGGTGAGTGGTCACAGATAGTGGTGGTGATTGGTCACAGATAGTGGTGGTGAGTGGTCACATATAGTGGTGGTGATTGGTTACAGATAGTGGTGGTGAGTGGTCACAGATAGTGGTGGTGAGCGGTCACAGATAGTGGTGGTGAGTGGTCACAGATAGTGGTGGTGATTGGTCACAGATAGTGGTGGTGAGTGGTCACATATAGTGTTGGTGAGTGGTCACAGATAGTGGTGGTGAGTGGTCACAGATAGTGGTGGTGAGTTGTCACAGATAGTGGTGGTGATTGGTCACAGATAGTGGTGGTGAGTGGTCACATATAGTGGTGGTGATTGGTTACAGATAGTGGTGGTGAGTGTGTCACAGATAGTGGTGGTGAGCGGTCACAGATAGTGGTGGTGAGTGGTCACAGATAGTGGTGGTGATTGGTCACAGATAATGATGGTGAGTGGTCACATATAGTGGTGGTGAGTGGTTACAGATAGTGGTGGGTGAGTGGTCACATATAGTGGTGGTGATTGGTCACAGATAGTAGTGGTGGTGAGTGGTCACGGATAGTGGTGGTGAGTGGTCACATATAGTGGTAGTGAGTGATCACAGATAGTGGTGGTGAGTGGTAACAGATAGTGGTGGTGAGTGGCTTATGTTGGGTTCGCGCCCCGACTCGCACCGTCTCTTTTTGGCTCGCATAACCTGCGTTCGTTTGCAATGGCCGCGGTGAGATAAGGCCAGTGGGCGGGGTGACACTTTTTTTTTGCACGGGGGGCCAGTGCATTTATCATAACTTAGCGTTACCTATTAAATATCTTCTGAAAAGCACTGGCCGGTTCTCGCTTGCTCCGTGTGCGAACACATCTAACAGTGGGATCCGACTATTTTCAGTGCACACCACGTGTTTCCCATCTCGGTTCCGGCCACACTACCAGGTGTCGGCGGTACACTACATTGGCGTTACTGTCAAAGGAAAAAAGACTGAGTGGTCTGAGGTACGTGAGCGCCGGTATTTGGTTGGGCATGGGTCCCAAGACATGTTGCGTATGTTTAAACAATGGGTTAACAAATGGGTTCGAGGGTTGTTTAATCCTCGAACATTTAATGTTTCAGTGCAGAGCTACGCTTGTGGATTTCCAGCCGTTTATATTAAAAACACCTTATGTATGTATATATCAGTTTTTCTAAAGGGATTCGCGGCATTTTCCACTAAATTTAGATGACAACAATAATTACATGACAACGTAATCTATATAAATGTGTACAACAACGGCAATATTTTTTGCAAATTTTACGGGGGTTGCATACCCCAGCATAGGCGTAGGAACATGGGGG
>JAXIVJ010020083.1:0-15435 GCA_036785665.1 Chirona hameri | reverse complement strand
CACCCCCAGCACACCCTGACTCCTCCTACGGCATTTATCTGGGCGGATGGCCATTCCGGCCCGCACACGTCACCACCTCAGCACCCTGACTCCTCCTACGGGCATTTGCCTGAGGCGGATGGCCATTCTGGCCCCATCACACGTCGCCACCCAGCACCCTGACTTCTCCTACGGCATTTATCTGGGCGGATGGCCATTCGGCCCGCACACGTCACCACCTCAGCACCCTGACTCCTTCTAACGGCATTTACCTGAGGCGGATGGCCATTCTGGCCCTCATACGTCGCCACCCCAGCACCCTGACTCCTCCTACGGCATTTATCTGGGGGCGGATGGCCATTCCGGCCCGCACACGTCACCACCTCAGCACCCTGACTCCTCCTGCGGCATTTTACCTGAGGCGGATGGCCATTCTGGCCCTCACACGTCGCACCCAGCACCTGACTTCTCCTACGGCATTTATCTGGGGCGGATGGCCATTCCGGCCCGTACACGTCACCACCTCAGCACCCTGACTCCTTCCTACCGCATTTACCTGAGGTGGATGGCCCTGCTGGCCCTCACACGTCGCCACCCCAGCACCCTGACTCCTCCTACGGCATTTTATCTGGGGCGGATGGCCATTCTGGCCCTCCTGGTTTCCCAGAACCTGGCGTTACCGGACTCTTTCGAGTGCCCGCCAGTATTCGCGACTTATGGCGCGCGATTCCAGCTCACTTCTTGGCATCGCGGAATGGACCCAAAAAAACAAACAATCTCATCATCATCTAACTCCCATTCTCCTGGAAACACAACTTTCTCCTTCCGACTAAATATTCCCACCGAAACGGTCTATACATCTGAGACCTTTGCCATCTTTTGTTAAAAGGGTCTCCTCTTAGTTGAATTCCCATTCAACTCCACCCCCTTTCCCCCCATCACCCGTTGTGCAGCAGAGCATATTACGCACAGGGGCGCGGCTACGTATTGTCTAGGCCTCCTCACAATCTTGTCTATTATTTCCCACTGTCAGTTTACACCATGCTGTTATCGTCATACCTCCCTCGTGCGTTGTATCCTATTTGCCCCGGCTCCACGCGCACGGTTGTCTCTGGGCGTGCGTCTGCACGTTTGTATGTAGTGTACGTACAGTATGCATGCATGATTCCAAGTATGTGTATGTATGCCTGTATGCCTGTATGCCTGTATGCCTGTATGCCTGTATGCCTGTATGCCTGTACGCCTGTACGCCTGTACGCCTGTACGCCTGTACGCCTGTACGCCTGTACGCCTGTATGCCTGTATGCCTGTATGCCTGTATGCCTGTATGCCTGTATGCCTGTATGCCTGTATGCCTGTATGCCTGTATGCCTGTGTGCCTGTGTGCCTGTGTGCCTGTGTGCTTGTGTGCTTGTATGCCTGTATGCCTGAATGCCTGTATGCCTGTTTGCCTTTATGTATGTATGTATGTATGTATGTATGTATGTATGTATGTATGTATGTATGTATGTATGTATGTATGTATGTATGTATGTATGTATGTATGTATGTATGTATGTATGTATGTATGTATGTATGTATGTATGTATGTATGTATGTATGTATGTATGTATGTATGTATGTATGTATGTATGTATGTATGTATGTATGTATGTATGTATGTATGTATGTATGTATGTATGTATGTATGTATGTATGTATGTATGTATGTATGTATGTATGTATGTATGTATGTATGTATGTATGTATGTATGTATGTATGTATGTATGTATGTATGTATGTATGTATGTATGTATGTATGTATGTATGTATGTATGTATGTATGTATGTATGTATGTATGTATGCATGTATGTATGTATGTATGTATGTATGTATGTATGTATGTATGTATGTATGTATGTATGTATGTATGTATGTATGTATGTATGTATGTATGTATGTATGTATGTATGTATGTATGTATGTATGTATGTATGTATGTATGTATGTATGTATGTATGTATGTATGTATGTATGTATGTATGTATGTATGTATGTATATATGTATTTATCTTATAACTGTTAGCGTGAAGAAGCGTCGCCGGCGTGATACCATTTGTAGTGTATTTGTGGAGTGTGTGTAGTTTATGCTGTGTAGTGTATATTGTGTAGTGTATATTGTGTAGTGTATATTGTGTAGTGTATATTGTGTAGGGTATATTGTGTAGTGTATATTGTGTAGTGTATATCGTGTAGTGTATTGTGTAGTGTGCATTGTGTAGTGTATTTTGTGACTATAGTGTACCACGGGTCGTGTTTCTGTAATTGGTAATCGGTACTCAGTACTCGGTACTCGATACTCAGTACTCAGTACTCAGTACTCAGTACTCAGTACTCGGCACTTGGTACTCGGTACTCGGCACTCGGCACTCGGCACCTGGTACTCGGTACTCGGCACTCGGTACTCGACACTCGGTACTCGGTACTCGTTACTCAGGAATGGATACTCAGTAATCGGTACTCACTACTCGGTACTCGGTACTCGGTTACTCGGTTATCGGTACTCGGTACTTGGTACGCGGTACTCGGTACTCGGCACTCGGTACTCGGTACTCGGTACTCGGTACTTGGTACTCGGTACACGGTACTAGGTACTCGGTAATCGGTACACGTTACTCGGTACTCGGTACTCGGTACACGGTACTCGGTACTCGGTACTCGGTACTCGGTACTCGGTACCCGGTACTTGGTACACGGTACTCGGTACTCAGTACTCGGTACTCGATACTCGGTACTGGGTACTCGGCACTCGGTACTCGGTACGGACACCTGGTACTTGGTGCTCAGTACTTTTCTGTATGTACAACAACTGTCCCACCTGAGCGAAATCCACGGGTTTTCCCCTCGTTAGGCTAGCGTCTGACCGTCTGGCCGGACCCTCTCGTCCAGGGGGAGGGGGTTCATGACGTCATGTGTTTTGGGATCGGGCGCATGGGGTCAGTGTCCCAGCGGCCGGTAGCGGTGATCGGTGACGCTGGCCGTGTGGACACTTGTGCGAATTTTTCATGACAACGATTTTATTCTGGCGTTAATTTTTAACAGCGAGATGAACAGGGACGAAATTGTACATGACCGTGATTTGTATCATACCGCCATATCTTTCCATAGAGCAAACAACCATCCCATAATTTCGCGCTTGTTAAGGAGACAGTTAACTGCGAGAATCGTAAACATTCCAACACAGCCTTCCTCACTTCCCTTTTCCTTGGGAAATATTTACTTTACTCAGTTAGCTTTGAACTTAATGAAAATAACGTTGCTTAACAAAATTAAATTAAAAGTCTTGCAATTATCGGCGCTTAGGGCTGTGTGGAAACAATATTAGCACATACTCGACAATTCGTCAATAAGACCTGTTTATCAAAATCCTCACGACACAATCCCTAAATGATCTGTTTGTATATGCCGAAACGTTGAATGAATGATGACCCTGTCATCAACCGATCCTGACATCAAAGATTGCGTAAAAAGGCTTAGAGATTAAATTGCAAATTAACCACAGTGAAGTTAATTTGACCGGATTTGAAAATGTCACCAATCAGACCAAATAATCAACCGAACCGGATAATTGAATGGCAAGGTTTAGAAAAAATATCGGTCACCCTGTCTGCTGGCAATCGGGTTAGCCATTCCTGAAAATTTTAGTACGGGTATTTCACATAATTATCACATCACTCGGGTTTTACCAGAAACAGTTGGCCTTCAATATATCAGTAAACATTGTTCACCAAAATAAACATTAAACCTCGGAACCTTGAATTGAGTATTTCATCACATCTAGCCGCAAAAATTACATTACCCTGCCTTGGAAGCATTGAAGTCACATCATCGCTTGTCCCTACATATATATTTTTACGTTAACATTACTAATTATATTACGTGACTTCCCCTCAAGCTAGCGCTCCATCTCATTGATATTCCTTCCTCAATCCATCTTTCAGTCACATTCCGAATTAGAGTACTAGGTAATTCACACAAGGCTATATTTACAGAAAATTGTGCACCGATAGTTCAAGTTAATTGTCTCGTGAATACAATATCATTCGTCTTATAGGCAGCAGTTCGAATAGAGTCAACAAAATTCAGCCAGTCACATCAGTCACATCAGTTCGAACAGTCAACCAGTCAAATAAATCCCATCGGCGACCACCACCAGCATTGGCACAAGCTCCATAATCGGTTGCATTTAAAGCACGAGAGTTATAAAAGACGCAAACATAAACGTCCAAACCATATCAGAGTTTTGATTTACGTTAGAAGTTATAACTAGTCAGGCAATCAATATATGATAATTTTTCAACCATACACATACTCGCGTAGGCATAATTAAGAATATCGTGACTACATGACCAAACAAATGCCCAAATAGCAGGGGAGTTCAATGAGAGAAGAACAAAACGACGAAGAAGAAGAAAAAAAACGGCCGAAACACTGTGCAAATTAAATTTGTATGGTGTTCAGATGCACAACAAATTAACTGACCATGGATTATAAGGAGGGTATAAGGATTGTACAGACTTTCCGACCTTACTTGATGTGAAATGCGGCTACTTTCTCCAGTATGAAATTTATAGAACTAAACAACAGCAAATCTTGAAGGCTGACTTGTGATGGTCCTTGACGCGGCTTCTCTGAGACTAAGGCTCGCGGCGAGGAGCCGCGGCCCCAGCCTGCTTCCGTCCCTACTCACTGCCCCATCTTGTCTCCTCTGATACTGAGGCTCGCGGCGAGGAGCCGCGGCCCCAGCCTGCTTCCGTCCCTGCTCACTGCCGAACTCTGTTCCTCTGAAACTTACTTGGACTGTTTGGAGGCCTGGGCGCACTATCGGCAATTTGAAGATCGGTCCCGTCCTTGCTGCTCTGCTGTTCGATCTGCCGCCCCTTCACCCCTCTTGCAGGCCCTTTTATCAACTTTTGCTTGAAAAATCAGGTCAGTTGCCAGATTGGCGCCTTGCTGCCGTGATTTTTTCTCCACTCGGTTTTAATTTTCGATTCCCTTTTGCTGTCCTGTCATTGGTCCTTCTCACCCGGCTGCAACGGCCTGTGGATGCCTGCGGCGGCCGGAACTGCTGTCTACAGCGGCCCAGAGGTGGAGCTTGCTGCCGTGATCTGGGTCAGGATCCTGCGCAGAGGCTTCTGCCGAGCGCCGTACGTGACCCGGGCCGCTGGCCGGCGCTCACGCTTAATGGCGCCGCGCAGCTGCTGTTATGGTGTCCTTTAATGGGCCTGGTGCCTTAATAGCGACACCCTGGCGGTACACAGGTCGGAACGAGGGTATTTGTTGCCTGCGTGGGGGGCTTCAGCCGGCGTCTCCACTGTTGAAGTGTTTGGTGTGCACACGGCCGCCGTTCCTTCCATGTTCAATTTAAAATTACACATAGCTTTTGCTTTTAGAATGTTTCTATTCTTCTGCTTATCTCTATACTTTCTTCTTTTTCCCTCTGTTTCTTTTGGACAATTTAAAATGTATCTCGCTACAATACCGTCCAACATAACACGAACGCCAGCGATACCAATTCACCACTGAAGAGCGGCCACCACACAAACACCAGTCTCGGGCAGCGATCACGCGCGAATATCACGGCGAGACTCCGGACTCCGGACCGCGCGCGAATATCACGGCGAGACTCCGGACCGCGCGCAGCCACCAGTCGCGGCCAGACAGAGGGCGCCCGCGGTACGGACGGAGGGTCGCGTGCAGGCTGTCAACCACGGTCAGACGGTCAGACGGTCAGACTCAGACTCGCAGCCCGACTATCCGTTTCCAGGGAATCGGTTGCACCATCAGCCTGTACCAGGGCACTGCAATGAGAAATTCCGGTAAATAACCCTTCACCCTCACTAATGACGACATTATCCACAGTCTATGATATATAGCGGTCGGGTGGTTTACGCTCCCTAGTTGAGCGCCGCTGCACATCACCAGGGAGGTCCATGTGACACTTGGCAGAAGTTCGCGTCAGTATCGGAGTCCACTGACGACATACTCTGGGTTCCACCACCAACAGCACCACCACCCGGGCGCATACCATCGGCCCGCTCAGAGACTGCATCAGCAGCTGCACCAGCAGCACTTTGCTGCGAAGTCAAGCCGACTTCAGACCGGGTTGCTACCGGACTGTCAGCGTCCGTTTCACCACCCGAGACAGATGACACACTTGGACAGACACCATGTCAGACACTGGACCGCCGGCAGCCAACACAGACACATCTGGCACATGATCATATGTCTCGGGCTGGCCTGACTGGGCGGAACAGAGTTGTTCAGCGGGTTCAGCACACACACCAGGGACATGACCTTCCTTCTGCGAAACCATTCACTGCGGAGACCATCTCGGGCTTAGTAGGCGATTGTGATGCACCAAAAAAAATCGTTTTACTAATTACCCCTCGAGTCGCACCCTGTAGTTCATGTCGCCTACCTTCCCGCAGCACTGTGGCAGCCTTCCAGGGCCTCAGGAACTTGTAATACTGGCCAGCAGGCACTACCCGCCCTTGTGCAAGTATACCGTATCACCCGGGTGAAATGATAATTCGTTCAACTTACTTTCATACGCTCGTGTATTGCGAGCGCGCCTGCGATCAGATGTAGAGATGGCAAATCGATGCGCTTGCCGCAGACTGGCACACAAGACATAGGCCAAACATAAGGCATCAAAGGCAAGACTGGTGCATCTGGCGACCAAACGAACGTGCATCTTTCCTGAGTCAGGTTGAACAGCGGTGCCGCAACCATTCTGCAAAATGTACGAACATATTTACGGAAGAACGACGGCCAACCCTAGAAAGCTACAGAGTTCTTTTGAATTTCTTGGCAGCGGCACATCGAGAATCTTCGACCTTATCAGGATCCGCACCCACCCCTTCATCTCGAGACAACATGCCCCAAAATTGTGACGCTTAGACGGAACAGTTCACATTTTTCAAGGATTCAACGTCAGACCAGCATCCTGTAGGCGGCTCAAAACACCGTCCCAGTTTGTCAAGTACGTCATCACATCTGTTCCATGGAACAAAACGTCATCACAATAGTTGTAACATCAGCTGGAGGTCGGGCAAGTCCTTCAACACCACATCCAGCAGGCGGGGCACATGTTGAAGGTGCTCCTGAACATCACAAATGGCATCCTGGAAAAACGATGACAAGCAAAGGGGCAATGATGCAGTTTTATCCTCTTGTCCGCCGGGTCTACTCACCTGAAAATACGCATTGTTCATGCTCGAGGGACAAAGAAGATGCTGGACCCAGACAGCGCTTCATCAACACGCGGGATGGACGGGGGTATGATGACTGGCGAGTAACTGAATTCAACCGCCTCAGATTGCACAGATGCGAATCTTACGTTTTTTTCCGCCTCACAAGACAGATGGGAGAGACGCCCAACTTCCCCGACACTCCTCCAAAACACCCATACTTAACCAGATCCTCGATTTGCGCCTTCACTTCATCGGCGATGTGGGGAGGAACAAGTCTCGGCGGCTGACGCACAGCAGGGCTGTCACCTGTGTCAATGCTATGACTCACGAGGGTGGTAAACCCAGTGTGGCCGTCAAACATGTTCTCATGTTTGCTCAGCACTGACCGCACCTTACCTTTCTCCTCCTCAGATAAACTGCACACGTCCAAATTGAATTTACCGCGAACGTTGCTACATCCTGATTTATTAGGCTCATCTGCTACATGTTCAGCAAATCCTACTTCCAGTTGTCCCAGCTCACTGCGTTTGGGAATCGATATTGGCTCTGTCGTTATGTTGCGCACAACACATGGCACAGACGAACCAGATACCTCAACCAGGGCACTGATGAACTCGAGACCCTCGATCTCGAGCGCCGGCTGCACGACTGCAGGACCACGATAGTCACAGTTGGGCACAAAACCACGCATGACAATTTCCTCGCCTGCAGGAACCACAGTGTGACCACCCACCACCACATTCCCAACAGAGACGGCCTCGGCCGAAACAGAACGTACAGCAGCTGCTGGTGCCAACACAAGACGGCTCCGCCGGATATCAATGACACAGGGACACACCTGCAGAAAATCGAGCCCAAGGAGACAAGGCACGTCAATGGACTCCGACACGAACACGGGTACCGCAACGCGAGTTCCACCAAAATCAAACCAAAGAGCAGCTCGGCCCAACAAAGGCAGATTGTCCTGGGAGGCCGTTTTGGCACGCACCGTGGTTCTGTGCAGCGGCGGCCTGTTTGGAAGAGCGTCAAACACCGACTGGTTAATAATGCTAATGTTACTGTCCGTGTCTAGCAAACAGTTGCAACTGACTCCCGAAACCGTGGCAGTGAACGTCATATCCGTGTTTAACGCAATTACATTGTCCGACGGCCCTGCATCAGACGGGACCTGACCCCGGACCCCGGGCCAGCCCCTCGCTCGTTTCCCACCGGGAAGTACTTGCCACAGACCTCCTCCACATGTCCCACTGCACCGCAGCGTTGACAGCGATAGTCTCGTTTGACACACTGCCACCTCATATGACCCGGCTCACCGCACGCGTAACACTCACGCGGCTGGCGGGAACCTGCAGCTCGAGACCTGGCCGAGCGGTTATTCATTTTTGACTCAAGCTCAGCAATCCTGCGCTGTAACTGAGCGATAATTGACTCGTCATTGACTCGTCCTCTGCAGCCAGCGTGCACACTGAACCGCCATGGCCGGCCGCACCGGTCACCGAGACTGAGCCGGGAGAGGGCGATAGCATAACAGAAACATACCTACTACACATAGGTGTGACCAAATCACACATACAGCGCATCCGTCCATGCTTTCCTCGCAGAGGAACGGACGGCCAGACCGCTATGAAGCAACATTGATACAATATGATTGTCAGTCTGCCCAAGGCGAGTCGTGAAACCGAAGACAGCTTTGCGATACAAAGCACTAAAATGATAAATTCGTTCATTTACAAACATGTTGGAGGCACTGCAAAAACGGTCATACCCAAAAAACATTCTGGCACCATTGTTGAAGCAAACAATACATTTTCTTAACACAGTTGCATGCTAAGAGTGTCACAGATGTACATTGTAAACATTAGAACATTACGCACTATACAAATATTTTAAACAGAATCTGAACGCATGGCAAACTTTCTAATCAGGGAGTTGGCCCGACAACATAAGAGGCGATACTGGTGGCTCAACTCCAGATCATCAGCTTTTGAAGGAGTATTCGAAATATTAAAACGAAGGTATTTGTAACTCGCAACATACAACAGTACACTACCGCGTAGCATAATATCAGGTAGGACCATATTCTTAAACAGGTTCGGAAGTAATGCCATGCAAACGGTTTTCTTCGTATTAAATCATATATCATGATTTTCTGCATACTCTGCACATATATCAATCATTTTTTGCTAGCCTTGCGGCGTCAGTGAAAGTAACGTCATATCGTCTGCATAACAAAGATGGTTAACACTACCTAAATATCGGCACCCTACTCCACTCATATATCATTGTTCTGAGAGACCATCAGTGTAAACGTTGAACAAATAGGGGGACAATATTTCCCCCTGTCTTGACTCCATTCGTCACAGAAAATCCTCCCTTGAGATGGTCACCCCACAGCACATGCAATTTCTGCGATTCGTACCATACGAGTATTTATGTAAAACGAGTGAATGGAAGGCCTTATTTTAATCTACAAATTCATGTTTTGAAACGTCGGGTAGGTATTCGTTTTTTAGCTTAAAATAAGTTTCGAAACATTATTTTTTAGACTAAAATAAGGCCTTCCATTCACTCGTTATAGATTCGTACCATGTTGCAAGCAGCCGTACAATGTCAATATTCATACCTCTACGTAAAAGCTTGTTAAAGGAAAATAATGACCTTTTGATTTTGTTAGCAACAATTTCTTAGGCTACCGTTATGGTTTTAAAATTATTTTATTTAAATTTAAGAATTAAATACAATTATTCCCAAATTCAAACTTGTAAGTTTGGAGAGAAAAAATACAAAACAAGTACCTTGTGTACTTCATGAAGGTCATTGACAAATTCGTCCTTCCCTACCATTGTTTACATCGAGTGCGGCATTTTTGGAGGCTCTGTGACGTTTCCGATCAAACTGATCCGTGAAGCAATCCGTGAAGCATCCGTTATGCATGACTGACTATCAGTATAAGTCATGAATAACAACAACATGCAAACTATACCAACTCGAATGAAATAAGGGCGGAATGATTTGAACCCCAGGCAAGCAAGTATTCGCAAAGCACACGGCACTGCGCCACAATAGCAAAAGGCGAGGGAAATGCACATTGGATACAATATTATTACGTTATAAGTTTCTGAAGTGTCAACTACTATGAAATACAGTGATAAAATACCTTTAATAATGATTAACAAGAAAATTATAACTTAAAAAAAAATTGAATAAGTCTTTAATTAGCATTCAACTCAAAATCAGATATATTTTGCAATGCTACACAAGAATGGCACCAGTGACGTCATTAACGAAGCTTGCTACGGGACTTGGGTATACTAATCAGAAACAACTCGCCACAAATGGTTAAGTGCGCCGAGAAGCATGACAATGACTTTGTAAACAAATCGCCGACGCTAAATAGGTCGCCGTCGATGTGCATCGATGAGCTTCCGATTTAATTGCCAGTTTTGTGTTATTGTTTGTTAGTTTTTTTGGGGAAAATTAGTATTTTTCATGATAATATAAAGCATAGTGTTATATACAGCCACAGGCAAATTATACAAAACTCCTAATGTTGAAAACAAATGAATCGATTTTCATAAATTGAGGGTCGCAACCACTAACTATGCCACCGTTGATGTGCATCGATGAGCTTCCGATTTTATTGCCACTTTTTCCAATCGCTGTTAGTTTTAGAAGATCGCCGGGCATATAATCACAACAAGCAGAACGCACAATATATTTTCCACTCCATTGCGTAAAAAAGCAATACGGGAAAAACCCGCAGTTTGATGAGGACCAAAAGTACTTGCAAGTACCGATCGTTAAAAGTGTGGAACGCTTATCAACTATAACTTGAAATATCTTTCGGTAGGAAAGTTTGCATGCAAAATGTGATGAATTTACAATATATTTTGGTCTCGTCTGGCGATTTCAAGTGATAACTCCATTTTTGTGGAAAAAGGTCATTATTTCCCTTTAAACAATGTCCAGTGATTTACCCGATCGAATACCTTCCAAGCATCCAAGAAGCAGACAAAAACAAGACTTCTGTTTCGCAGATAATGATCTGCAATTTCCTTAAAAACATACACGCCCATATCAGTTGAATGTTTCTCCTTAAATCCAAATTGATGATCGCCAGTAACTAGATAAGATTTACAGCGAATCAAGATCACTCTTTCCACGATCAGTTGCCAGGGCAATAGGCCTATAATTGTCTTTATCGGACACATTACCAGTCTTATCCTTAACAATGGGACTCAGGATCACCTTTGAAAAAGAAGGAGGCAAGAAAGTATGATTCAACATCATCGAGAAACACAGTGAAATGTGAGTAGCACAAGGAACACCAGCAAATTAAAAATGTTCTGCACACAGCTCATCACACCCAGACGAGCGACCAGAGGACAATTCGAAGATTGATTTCAGAACCTGAGGTACAGCAATTGGTGCAGTCCTTGAGTCAGAAACATTCAGCTGTCTTAGCACATCATCCCTGGACCTATCATCATGTAGGCTATTCAGAATATCAGAACAAAATGATCTTTCCACATATTTACAATATTCGCCTTGCCACTGAGACCTGACACAGATTGAGCGAGAGGAGGAGCACTGTTAAGCCTCCGGACCTCTTTCCAAAAAGTAGACATATTACGCGGATTCTTTACAAACTTATCTGCCAATGCCTTAGCTCTCAGATTTTTCTCATTTCTTAAACAAAAACGGAGGGCGTATTTAAACTGTGATTTCGCAATGCACAACTGACTGTAGATATAGCCCTGACGAGGTTTACCTACCAACGCCCAGAGAGAGTAAAGATCACCGTAGAGTGTATGCTTTTCATCCACGAACTCAGTCCACCCTGGGATAATACGTTTACCACGAGCATGTTTCCTGTTAGCAATATAGGAGCGAGAGGCATTCCTAAGACATTTTATAATCTTTTCATAGTATACACTGATAGCAGTGTTATGCACCTGACAGGCACGGGTACGCCAGTGCAAAACACTGGGTCATCGATATTGGAAAGCTCCTCTTTAACAAACTTGGAATACTCATTTATGCTAGAATTATCGATTGATGTCCAGTCAACTACCCATCTTGAATCACTCTCGGTCACTTTGTCCGGACAACTATTTGATATAGCAAACTCGAGCTTTAGGAATATTGCAAAATGATCCGAGCTCGCAATCGTTAAATCTATCCCAACATCACAGAGGAGAGAGTAAAACCCATCAGTACGACAATATGGTCAAGCCAGGATTCGGTGCCACTTCCATCGTTAATATGTGTAACAGAAGTTTGTGGCAACATAAAAAATCAGCTATCTTTAAGTTAGATTCATAACAAAGGGATTGAAGCTCCCTTCCCAACTCAGACTGCTTGAAAATGTCTGCATTAAAGTCGCCCAAAATGCAAACATATGGTGATTCAAAGTCATCAATGATGGATTTTAATTTGGCCAAATAATATTCATATTGATCAAAATTCTGTTTGGTGTCATATGGCAAATAAACACCCAGAAGAAGGATCCTTCTGTCATTAATATGCATTCCAATCCAACTTTGCTGTCGTCATCAAACGAAAGAGGCTTCACTACAAGGGTTAAGGTGTTCTTCCATAGCACGGCAATACTCCCGAATGGCCTTCCCATGATCAACCTGTTTGACGGATCCATTGATGAAATGCCGTAACACATAAAATCCTGATGGACATTGTTTAGAGAAGGGAGGTCAGAAGGGAAAAGCCAGTGCTCCTGTAAGAAAACGATGTCAGAAAGATCACATAACCTACTAATTCCACCAATATTACGTTTAGATGACTTGCAATTGTATGGACTGATACGAATCATTAGGGAGATGGAAGAAGGGGCACATACAGAATACCAGAGGATACAAAATCACTTACGCACACCACACCCATCTGTAGGACGCCCCTCCCCTGTCGCAGATGCCTCACTGTCCGACGGCTGTCGTCTCAAAAGAAGCGACGCACCACTAGGCCCTGTGCCCAAGAAGTCTACCAAGGGCCCTTTTAAACCTAGAAATGGCCCCTCAGGGCGACCGGGGGCCTTCTTAAGCCTCACAAGGGCCCCTTTTGGCCGACCGAGGGCTCCCCCAGGCCAACCGAGGGCTCCCCTGGGCCAACCGAGGGCTCTCTCGGGCCTACTGAGGGCCCCTCAGTCCGAACAAGGACTTTCTGGTCTGGTAAGCCTTAAGTTGCCCGGCCGCTTCCATTGGGCTGAGGGACCTAGGCCCTCCTGCCCATTGAACCCGGAGGGCCCTTCGGCCCAATGGGGGGGGGGGGCACGTACCCCTGTGCACCTCCCCCCCCGGCTGCGCCCCTGATGGGATCCAATCGTCCGGCACCCACTCGCCGCGTACGGCCGGCCCGTGGCCAGCTGCAGCCCAATACGACTGGTGACGTCACGACCAATCAGAGAGCGTTATTTGGTCACGTGACTTTCGGAACACTTTAACGGCACTTTTTCTCTCGTATTTTTAGCTTACAGAATCAAAAGATATTGCGATTTTTCGAATCTCCTAGTTTAAAACTATCAATTTAATAATAAATATCAAACACTTTAGCTTATCGCAACACGTATATTGAAGTTTGTTTTTCTTTCGCCGATTCGAGTATGTCGTTTTTATACAGACACGATGACATTTACCAGCCCCCCCCCCCCCCCCAGTGACCCGATTTCAGCTCGACTGGGGGGGGGGCGGATTCACTGGAGGGGGGGGGGGGGGCTGCGACCCCCCCAGTTAACATGTTAGAGGAGGCTCTGCTTAATCCAACTTTTCCCTATTAACAAACACAGGATCATTCACCTAAAAACGAGCCATGCGAACAAAATACAGCTCAGTTATTTCTCGTAGTGCTTGTGCAAGGAGCATACATATATTTGTTAATGTTTGTTTAATCGACCTTCTCCTTGAATGTACCAAAGTAAGAAATTAAACTTTGTTTTACATTTGCATTCGGACACAGCCCTTAATCAGATGTATTGCAATCGAAATAACACATCATTCACATACACGACACAAGAATAGACATTTAGCACAGCTCGTGAAAATCAGAGACTACATCCTCCACCCAGCCCAGCTGAAAACCTACCCGATTCAAAATAAATAAATAAAGGCGAACATTTTGTAGATCAATCACACGAAATTGCATTCCTAACATCACGCTCCATGATAGCATATTATTGTTCTTAGCCAATAGCTATATCAATAAATAAAGAATAAAGACGAACAATTTTGTTATAGCAGTCACACGAAATCGCACTCCCATCCTGATATGACACGCCACGATGACATATACTGTTCTAAGCAAGTAGCTATATAAATCACGACGAACAAAAAATAACAAATAAAATCTGATTAAGGGCTGTGCCCGAATGCAAATGTAAAACAAAGTTTAATTAGAAAATGAGAATTAAAATAACCGGTAACCTCATAATAAGTATGTAAAGTAATAAATTAAGGCCAAAAATTATATTAGATATTTCGCTATTGAAGCTTCGTCAGCAATTGCAATTACAATAATAAATAACCTTATTCTCATAATGCCGAAAAATATTTTAAAAAGACAAAGTCAAATTAGGGAGCTTTCGGCTTGCGCCTTCATCAGCCATAAATGTATGGCTGATTGATTTATGGCTGATGAAGGTTACATTTATGGCTGATGAAGGCGCAAGCCGAAAGCTCCCTAATTTGACTTTGTCTTTTTAAAATATTTTTCGGCATTATGAGAATAAGGTTATTTATTATTGTAATTGCAATGTCTTCAATTGTTCTCAAAACAGTGCTAAAACAAATACAACTTCGTCAGCAATGTACAATTATATGACAAAATAACAAGGCACAGTGGAGAACAACAATCACATGCATTAAATTATAGGCCACCGACGTTTTGACAACCCGCTGATACATATATACATATATACACACATCGAAACATACATATACACACATAGGCATATACATATATACACACACACACACATATATAAATATATACATATATATATATATATATATATATATATATATATATATATATATAATATATATATATATATATATATATATATATATATATATATATATATATATATATATATATATATATATATATATATATATATATATATATATATATATATATATATATATATATATATATATATATATATATATATATATATATATATATATATATATATATATATATATAAT
>JAXIVJ010020082.1:0-10000 GCA_036785665.1 Chirona hameri | reverse complement strand
AATGTCACAATCACATACCATTTCATTTATTTTAAAAAAACATAAAAAATGGTTTTATTACGCATTTACTTCACCCCCATATTGAGTGACCTGCATACGATTTTTGAATTTTCAAACGCCACTGTCATATATCAATTTCCAATTCAATCTCTATCGATTCGTATTAATTGTGTTAAAATCGGTCGATAAACATGAAAGCTATGTTGGATCAAAAATACCACTAAAATTTGTGGTTTTTGCCCCCCTGTTGCCCCCCTATCAAAAATTTAGATTTGTTTATTATTTAAAAATGTAGATCGTGTTGAGGGGAACCAAACGCCGTTTCATTTTTGAAAATCGGATGGGTAGATCTCGAGATCTCCGGGGGGGCGGAATCCGCCCCCCCCCTGTTACAAATAGGGGTAGCCAGGAGCCTGTTACAAATAGGGTTAACGGAGGCAGTTTGTTGCTACGTTTATCGTATACTTCATCAAGAATGATCTTGATGGTATCCTCGACTGGAACGTTAGTGAAAAGGCTTTCCACGTCGACAGACGCTATGTCGCCCTGTGGCCTCTTAGCCCGCAAGATATCTAAAAATTCTTCTACTGATTCTATAGAGTGCTGTGCTGGTGTGTACGGTTTTATGAGTGTGTTAAGTCGCTTTGCTAAGTTGTAAGTTGGAGTGTGAATCTGCGATATGATTGGCCTTAACAGTTTGCCCGGCTTTTGTGTTTTTACATTGCCATATGCATAACCAGGAGAATACTCACCAGTTATTTTGACAAAATGTACACCGCCATTCACCGCATTAGAACTGACAATAACTCGATTCACTTTAGCCTTGAGTGCATCAGTAAGGTCTTCTTTGGTAGGTTCAAACTTGCTTTCGTCTCCCAGTGTGTCCTGCATTTCAGTATGTTAAGTCCAAGGTTTAGGAATTGGTGCTGCGCTTCCGTGAGATGCACAGAAGACAGATTGACGTAGCCGTGCAAAAGTTCCAAGAAACTTTCACGCATATATGGCGGTGATCTCAAACTTCGTGAGAGCTAGCAAGGCTACGTCAATATATCTTCTGTGCCTCTCACCGAAGCGCAGCATCAATTCCTAAACCTTGGACTTAACTGCCATACTCAATCGCCCACCAATTTGACTGAGAAGAGGGCGGAGTTAGAACTTCTCTACCAAGATGTTCTCAGACTTGAAAAAGATAAGAAAGTTGAAGTTAGTCCGAATTTGCGTAATGAGCTCATAGGTGAAGGCGCTAAACTACGGGGCAATTCGCAGTGAGCTAATTGACGAAAGAGCTAAGAGAGGCAGCAAAACAGCTCAGAGAAGATGAAAGAATTGGCATCCGGAAGGCCGATAAGTCTTCTGTTTTCGTCATCCTCGATCGCGATGAGTATTTACAGAAAATTCAGAACATACTGGGAGACGAAAGCAAGTTTGCACCTATCAAAGGAGACCCTACTAATGCACTCAAGGCTAAAGTGAATCGTGCTATTGTCAGTGCTAATGCGGTGAATGGCGGTGTACATTTTGTCAACATAACTGGTGAGTATTCTCCTGGTTATGCATATGGCAATGTAAAAACACAAGCCGGGCAAACCGTTAAGGCCAATCATATCGCAGAGCCACACTCCAACTTTAAACAACTTAGCAAAGCGACCTAACACGTACGGTGGCGCTCGGCGCGCCGCGGCACCACGGCGCGTTCTCTCACGGTGTAATGTGATACCCGCCCGCCCTGGGTCTGCCGCCCTCACATCATCACCCCATATTTATCTTTCCTCAACACCTAACGGCTACCAGAATTCGGCGGGACGGGAGGGCGGGAGGGCGGGAGGGAACGGGTTTTGTTAGTCCTCGAGTAACCGATGTCATTGTACAGCTTCAAACCAACCCAAGAGACGTTTTATTAGTGGATCGCCGGCTTAAACGCGAACATTTTGAGCATACATGTGACGACGGTGGTCGTTGGAGCCGATTCAGTGGCTGTTAGTTGTATTCTACTGGTCCATATTCCACTGGGCTACAAGTGGAATGATTCAAAACTGTACCAGTCTCTATCGAGCAAGGTGCATTGTGCATTTGAGTATGGGTACGTAAGCCGGTTTTTCTGGGAAATACGCACTGTCTCATTTTGAGCTCTCATTTTGAGCATCCATGTGACGATGGTGGTCGTTGGAGCCGATTCAGTGGCTGTTAGTTGTATTCTACTGGTCTATATTGCACTGGCTACAAGTGGCATGATTCAAAACCGTACCAGTCTCTATCGAGCAGGATGCATTGTGTATTTGAGTATAGGTACGTAAGCCGTTTTTTCTGGGAAATACGCACTGTCTCATTAAAGAGCGCAAAAACGATTGGTGTGAGTGTGACATTGTTAGACTATGTTGATGCATTTCTGTTCAAACAGCTTACTGATCGGTCATGATAACCTGTTGTCAGATTTTCTGTCTTAGTCTTTGTAGCAAATTGTCATGCACCTGTTCGGGCATCAATTAACCACATTTTGCAATGTTTTTTTACTTCGGGTCACTTCAGGTCATGTCACCAGGTCGCATTAAGTGACCCCATCTCCCCCCAAAATAACATTCGGGCCCAGGCAACAGTGTTTGTCCCGAGCAGTTTTAAACTCACATAATTGAATTAGGCTTAAGTACCTACAATCGCATATCTTGGATTTGTGTATATCTGTGACGTAAGGTCAGGTCGGTTCCGTGACCTCCCCATTATATGTCAATATGAAAATATGCAAATCCCTCCCATTCAGAGAATACGCATTACATCAGACCAATTATTTCAGGATCATGTTTGTATAGCTCATTCTTGATGACCCTATGCAACTGTTGCTCAGTGACCCCTACAAGGTCATCTTAGGTCAACTGAGGTCAAAACAAAACAAAGTGCTCCTTCACATTGGAAAATAACGTTGAAGAATCGCCCGCCCGGTTCCCGATCCAAAAAGGGCGTTTTACTGGTGTGTAGGTACATACATATACTTACCGTATCTAAGCGAGGTCCAAAATCCCTACTCCAGCTGGCAAAACAGCTAAACACTCTGATAATATGTACCATATGCTCCATATGTACCGAAAACCTACTCACTAAAATCGTCATACCCAGATCAATGCAGACCCAGCTAAAACACGAAGGAAATATGCGGGCTCCTACGGTTCCCATGGCCCAGCAGAAGCGAACATTTTCCCGTCAGCAGGCAAGGCTACCGCCAGCGCGCACAGCCCAGCGCTGCCGGGCGAGAGACTGAGACCCCGCGGGCGGCGGAGCTCCGCCGCGCCCGGCCCGTCAGTGCCGCCGCCACGGCGGCGCCACTGACGCTGCCGGGTTCCACTGTACACCACTCCCCTGTGTCGAAAGACATTACTCAACTAGCGTTTCGTCGCACCACCGGCTATGGTGAGACATCTAGCGTTTCGTCGCACCACCGGCTATGGTGAGACATCTACCGGGCGATATTTGAACCAATAGTTCCCGGAAGGTAGATGTCCTCGGTGTTCTATTTTTGGAGGTCGCAAGCTTTGGCTGCCACTACTTTGTATGTGGCTGGATACCACGAGTTTGGCTGCTGCTAGCTTGGTTCATGACGATGTTCCCTACCCGGGCGAAATTTGGATGTCGCAAGCGTTGGATGGTGCTGTTTTGTATGGTACAAGCATTGAATGCTACAACTTTGAACGCTTCCATATACACCCAGTGTGAATGCGTGAGCATGTGACGGGGAGGTGTTTGTTATGGTATGGTGCCAACTGCTACGTTTGTTATTTCAGATTTGGGATGAATTTCTCCGGATAACGGGCAAGGCAGGAGGCAAGCAGGCGGACATCGCACTTCGCCTTCAAAACTTCGTCGAAAACATGAAGGGCAGAATGGGCGAAGGCACAGCACAGGTGAGCACAGCAGTGATAAGATTCAGCTCCTGGTCTTGAAATATCTTACATGCGTAATTGTACTGCTGATATCATTTCCCAATGTCGCACAAATTCTCAGTCCGAATGCGCCGTGTGCCGTGCCGGTGCCGGTGCTCGGCACCACCTTCGCCGTGCCGGTGGGGGGGGGGGGGGGGGATGGGGTCGACCCCTCTTCTAACTCTGTTTTTTATGGGACTCAGACCACAACGAAAAACATAATTCGAAAGCTCCTAAAAAAACATTGAGAAACCATTTCAGGATATTTTTCGCTCAGGTCAAAATTGAGGTCACCAGAGGTCATCAAAGGTATTTTTTTTTTCAGTTTTGGACTTCAATCCAGAAACCAAAAATATCTGGAACTATGCTAGCTAGAAACAAACGGAAAACGCCAATCGATGGCCATTAAAAATGCAATCCGCATGGTTTCCTCAAATTTTAGCTTAGGTCAATAGTTAACCCGCGAGTCACTGGGGGGGGGGGGGCTTTTTTAGCCCCCCCCCCCCCTTAGGAATATTGGGAATATCTCAACAACTAATGCAGATATCGACGCCAAACTTTCAGTACCTTTCCGGGCATCATTTTTACACCTTTTGTGCGAAAATGAAGCAATTTCGTCAGATTTTTTTTAGATATAGTGAATTTAGTGACGTCACTAAACACGATTTTGACACAAAAATCAGCTAAACTTTGCCAAGCCGTACAAATGCCACATTTGAAGAAAAATGCAATCGAAAAACGCTAAAAGGTAGACAATTGCAAGGCCTACAAACCAGCCATCTCGAAATTTCTAAAATTTTGTTTTTGACCCCAAAAAAATATAAAAAAGTTTTTTTTAATGCCCACAAAATCAAATTTTTCAAAGATATTTAAAAAAAAAAACAGTACATGTCAGATAACAACATATGTGCAACTAACATGCCAAATTTCAAAATGATATCATCTTTTTTTACTGACATGGCATATAAAGTATGGGTAAATCATGACGTCAAATTTTGAAATTGCGTTTTTTGGCTTGTATTGACCAGACACAGACAAATAAATGCCAGCACTGTATTTTTTTTAGGTACAACTGATATAGGAACATGCTTTCTTCATTTAGATTTATCATTTTCAAAATTTTGACCTTCAGTGACCTGAACTTGACCTGAACTTGACACTAACTTCACGTAAATAAAGTCAGGTAGTAAAATGACTATCACTATCGAATTATACGCGTAAAAGCATCCATAAAACATGTGCTGCATGACTTTCGTAGATGATTTGTGTGTAGTGACCTTTTGTGACCTGACCTTGACCTTGATCTTTTCCAACAATCTCACTTTAGCTCATGTGGGATATGTATCATACCTTTGACAGCACTTTGGGTGATCATAGGCGCAATCGAAGGCCATGGATGGCAAGTATTGTCCATAAACTCAAATACTTCGATTTTGACGTTTGACTTGACCGTGACCTGACATGTGACCTTAATTTGACATTTTTAAGTGTGCGTTAGGTTTATCTCATTGAGCGCTTTCGAATGTCGCCTTGCGCGTCCGCTGCCATCATTGGTTCTGAAGATACCAGGGGGGGGGGGGCTAAAAAAGCCCCCCCCCCCCAGTGAGTCGTGTTACAGAATATACCCCAGTGACTGCCGGGTTAAGGCTCCAGAGGTCATAAATGGTCAAAAAGGGCTGTTTGTGGCAAAAATGTTTTTCGCAAATAACTTTTTATCTAATGAAGATAAAGAAATACTGTTGACGCCATCGTGTTTGTCTCGTCAAGGGGCGTCGATTATTTTTGTTAAACTCAGGTCAAGGTGAAGCGGTGACCCAAGTAGGTCATATTCATATCTTCGGAAGAGGAAGCATTTGAATATTTCCCCATTGACTTATAATGGGGAGGTTACGAGATTGACCCGACCCCAGGTCACCGATACCAAAAATCCGAGATACAATTATAGATACTCGTAACCCTATGACACCCAGTAAGTTTGAAACTGATGGGTCAAAAACTTTGGCTGTGGCACGACAGCAAACTTTTTTGGTGGTGGGGTCACGTGACCTGAACTGAGATGACCCGGAGTATTTTTTCTCACAAAATGTGGGTAATAGATGCCCCAAGACCTGTGCCAAAAACGGCGACGCTGCTTTTTTCGTGTGAATAACGCCACAACTCTACTTTCCAGATGACGAGGTCATAGAGGCTGTCATCGATCTACTCGGCAGCGACCTTTCGTCTCTGATGGGGGAGACAGCGGAGCAGCCGAGAGTGGAGCCGGCCACTGGCAGCTCGTACTGTGTGACCGTGGAGGAGCTGAAGGTCGGCGAAGCTGGCAGTCTCGCCAGCGCCCTGCTCTTGTGGGCCATTGCCCATGTAGTCTTCGCCCAAAGGGTGCGTCGTAACGCCCGCCGCCCACTATACTTCTTCTTACAGCACCTCGTGCTGGACATCCGCGAAACGGCGACGCTGCCACGCGCTGTTTGGCGGGCGGCAAAGGCCCTGGGGGCAGCCGAGTGATAGTGCGGGCGGCAAAGACGTTGGAGGCAGCCGAGGGGGCAGCCGAGTGATGGTGCGGGCGGCAAAGACGCTGGAGGCAGCCGAGTGATAGTGCGGGCGGCAAAGACGCTGGAGGCAGCCGAGTGGCAGTCGAGTGATGGTGCGGGCGGCAAAGACGCTAGAGGCAGCCGAGGGGCAGCCGAGTGATAGTGCAGGCGGCAAAGACGCTAGAGGCAGCCGAGGGGCAGCCGAGTGATAGTGCGGGCGGCAACGACGCTGGAGGCAGCCGAGTACGTTGCGTGACGGGGTACAGCCGAGTACGTTGCGTGAGGGGGGTTCAGCCGAGTACGTTGCGTGAGGGGTGCAGCCGAGTACGTTGCGTGAGGGGGTACAGCCGAGTACGTTGCGTGAGGGGGTGCAGCCGAGTACGTTGCGTGAGGGGGTACAGCCGAGTACGTTGCGTGAGGGGGGTGCAGCCGAGTACGTTGCGTGAGTGGGTGCAGCCGAGTACGTTGCGTGAGGGGGTGCAGCCGAGTACGTTGCGTGAGGGGGGTACAGCCGAGTACGTTGCGTGAGGGGTGCAGCCGAGTACGTTGCGTGAGGGGGTACAGCCGAGTACGTTGCGTGAGGGGGGTGCAGCCGAGTACGTTGCATGGGGGGGTGCAGCCGAGTACGTTGCGTGAGGGGGGTGCAGCCGAGGGGGCAGCCGAGTACGTTGCGTGATCTCTGCTAGTAATGTTTGTGTTTTGTTCTTGTTGAATACATTGTTACATTTTTAACATTTATTTATGGGAACTGGTGGAATCTATCATCCACGAGTCGTATAGGTGGTCTTGTGTCATGCCACCTCATTTCCTCGACAGAGAGCACGAGATGGTCTCGTTGGAGAAAGTACATGGAATGAGAGATTATCAGGAGCATCAGGAGAGATAAAGATAGGCGTGCGGAGACAAAAACGTACATTTAGAACCTCTATATAGGTCTCGTAAAAGATACTGGAAGCATCTCGACCGGAAAGTGCCAAGAGTTGAAACCGACGCGTTATCTTTGAAGAGACCATGAGGACATTATATGGTCTACGGGGCCGCAAAATATTTACTTGCGGATACCGTTTTTTGTTCGAGGTCTCTGAGGAGTGAGCTTCTTTGCGAAGATGTGCTGGTGGTTTCTGGGAAGGCTCATGCACGGTTTCCGAAGAAGCCATTGAGGTGAAGTGAATTATCTCACAGGAGACCGAAGATGATGCGCGGTTTCGCTCAAGCCAAACTAAAAATTAAATGGTCTAAAAAAGGGTGGCTCTTTGCAAAGTCGTTTTAAATGCCTCGGAGACTTTCCATGGGCTTTTCTGTTTCTCAGTGTGGGTCGGGTCGGGTCGGGCCTTTCATAATCATATTTTTCCCATATACCACGGAAGGACGAACGAGCGCTTCGCGCTCGCTCGTAACTAGAGATACAATTTGACTGAACTTTCGCATTGGGGTTCCTAACATCATACGGATTGATACATTATCTGAATACCTATTTAAAAACTACGCAATTCATTATCAGACATCTGTTGTTTTAACTTGATGGAGTGAATAATAATATTAAAAAACGCATTCTTACAGTAATGCTTCATTGAGTTTGTCAAATAGTCGGTTAAAGGGAATAGGTCACCTAGAAAGTTGTCTTGAAATTGAACCATAGGGTGCATCTTGAGCTTAAAACTACAAATATGACTTTCGTCTGGACAACTGATGGATATGTGTGGAGAAAGAAGTAAGCTTGTCTTTGCATTTCACGAGAAATCGTACGACAGCTGCTGGCGTTCTGGCTCCGCCTAACGCCAAGTACAGTCTCTGACAAGGGGCCGGCGCGCCGCCCGGGCGGCTGAGCGGATATTAACCCGCGAGTTACTGGGGTATATTCCATAACGTGACTTACTGGGGGGAGGAGGTCTACCCCCCCCCCCCCCCACCCCACCCCCACGGATCTCCGGAACTACTGGACCGATTGTAAAAATTCAAACGGTATTCGATAGCCCTGTAAAATTTATGGAGGGAAACTTAATATTGTTGACATCGAGGTAACTGATGACGTCACAGGTCAGGTCAAGTACAAAATGTTTGACCGTGTCAAAAGGTCTCGATGGATGGAATTGTTGCGCAAAGTTGCGATATTAAACGCATAAGCAGGCGATAAATCGGTATGATTCGTGTGTCTGACACTTCAAAGTAACATTCTAAGCTTTTTATGACTTTGGGTCAGGTCAAGGTCATCCGAGGTCAAGAGGTCAAACTGCAGATTACAGTCGTTAGGCGTTGTAACACATGTTTATTTGTTTGTTTTTCGTCTAGAACACGAAGAATGACCTTAGAACATTGTTTGTTCGATATAAATAGAAGTAAAAGCAAAAACGGAAATGCATTTTTTATGCATAGTAATGCGGTGAGAGTTGGCCGATTTTTGTCATTTAAAGGTCATAAGTCAGTCATTGTTGAAGATATCGACTTTAAATTTGGTACACACATTCACCGAGCATGTCTCTATCACATATATTCCAGTTTTTGGATAACTCTGATTTGTTTAAATATTGTAAAAACAAAAACAAATGTATTTGGATTTTTCAACATTTTGAATTAAAAATACTCAACAATACGAGATAGCGGTTTAATAGCTACGTCTATTTTTAGTAATTTGGTTTAAGACAATTGCATTTATCTCTAATATTATACCTTTGACAGCGTTTTCCGCAAACCATTATTTTTCAACAAAAACCGAAGAACATGACGTCACTCTAACGTCATTTCCGGTTGACCTATCACAACCTCATCTTTTTACTTTTGCCAACATGTGTAGAATTGATGTGCTAGAAGGTACTAAAAGATTGGCGACGATATTAGTGTTGATTTAGGAGGTATTGCAAAATAACGGGAGGGGGGGCAAAAAACACCGGCTGGACCGCCGGCGGTGGAAAAGCCTCCCGGGCATTTTTGCAATTCTCCACCTATGACGACACATGAAGAATGCTGCTCCCTCTTTGTCTTAAGTCATTTTCTAGATCTTTGCGGAGTTCTCATTTCCTTTTGAAGCTAATCTTCGTAAATCATCATTTACTCTTGATAATATGTGATAATATTCAAAAGCGATCTCAATTTCGTTACGAAGACAAAATCAATTACTTTGCCTTTCCCTCTAGAACCACACACAAAATTGCTTTTTAAATTTATATTAATTATAAATGAAATCACCATGTTGCTTATGCAGAAAACAGACGTAACCGCCGTGTTTTTATTGTTTACCCCTAAAGGAGCAAAGATACGATGGGGATCAAATTAATCTCATCAGTACGCGTTATTTTCAGAGGTCGTTAATGATGAATTTGTAATGCACGTCCTCGAAAGGAATGGGAACCTATCTACTCATACGCAAATAGTCTCGCCAACTCTGATCAATTTCCTTCTTTCTGGAATTCCCTACCCACCGATGACATCGTTGAGTTTTTGTTCAAATCAAATCCGGTGCCTGCAGCTGGGTTTTTCATAGCTGCAACATTTTCTCACGAGAAACTCCTTCGCATCGCCTATCATCGGGTAATAGTTTTAAATTTCAGGGCCTTGGTACTGATAAGT
>JAXIVJ010020081.1:0-15463 GCA_036785665.1 Chirona hameri | reverse complement strand
CACAAAATGTCTTAGAAACCACCAAAAGCCCAAAAAAGTCACTTGAGGTCATTGGAGGTCAATGACCCCAGTTGACCTCTAAAAAGGTCAATCGAGGTCACAATCTCAGTGAAAACCACAACTGTCACCTGGAAACACCTGTGCATATGCTCCTGAACAACAAACACTCGGAAACTGTACAAGTTACAGGTTTGACGTTACGTTAGCAGAATAGGTTGGTTCGGTGGTTCACTGTCTCAAAACGCACTGTCGGCACACAAACACTACGCTCAAGCTCACTGGTGGTTCTCTATTTCCCTCCAAAAAAAAACACCTCCGTCCCAAACTCGGCCTCTGCGCAGCGTGTCGAGCGGTCATTGCTCGAGCGGGTTACAAGGTCACAAGCCTGAGGGCGACTCATCACTGGCGGGCGGCGAAGTGCGGTTTGAGTTCGGGTCGCCGGCGGGAGATGTCGCTAGTGTTGTAAGCGCCAGCTGGCTGCAGACACTGCCCTGCTGGCCGGGCGGGTGAGGGGGGGCGCTGCTCGGCGACAGGTAATATTACACGCCCGGCGGTGGCATCGACATTCGACATACTCCCCACTCGAAATCCGGGAGGATTTCGAAACAAAAGCGGACAAAAGCGGAATAAAAACGGACAGTACACAACACAACACAACACAGCACGGCACGGCACGACGCCAAACGCCTGCGGGGCACCACCGCCACCTCACTCGGCTGCCTCCAACTGGAACAGCCTGCTGAGCGGACGGCGGGTGCTCCGGCCGCGCAGGCTGATGACGGCGGCCCGCACTCGGCCGTCCGGTCCGCGCAGCAGCTGCACCACGCGCGCCAGCGGCCACCGACCGCGTGGCCCCTCGTTGTGGACGAGGACCATGTCACCCACGCTGGGTACACGGTCCGCAGCTTTCCGTTCCGCCAGATGCCTCTGTGCGGAAGGTAGAAGCCGCTGGTGTCTCCGACCGGTGGTGCCTCCACGACGCCATCTCGCTGGAGTTCCGCCAGGTGGCAGCCGTACTCCTCCCGCTCAGAATACGTCAGCCGCTCCTCCATGCGCCTGGTCCGCACCGCTGCAGAACGGAGGTTAGTGACAGGGCGCTCATCAGACGTCCACAGCAGACCCATCTCGTACCTCCGGCCATCCGCGCTCCACGTCGGCTTCGCGGGTTGCCTCGTCTCCTCCTCCGCGGTGATCCCGACCGCGTCCAGACTCCAGAGCTGCTCCGGTCTGAAGTCAGGCGTGTGAAGACGGCTGCAGCGGAGTGCGTACTTCACTGCGGGCGAGGTGACTGGTGCTTCATCTCTGCCGTGAAGAACGTAACCGAATACCGTCTCTACGGCCCTGAGACGGTCGGTTAGCGGGATCTGGTCCCACATCACCACCCTGCACAGTTGGTCGACACCGATCAGGATGTCCACGGGTCCACCATCGAAATCGTCAGCAAGCAGCAGGTGCGGCGCAAACTTAACATCAGGAGGTCGAGCGGGGTCGGCTGGGAACACAGACGCTCGGTCTTCCACAGGTCAAACTCGTGGTCGTCCCCTCCATGACGACTCCTCAGGGTCATCCTCACCTTCTCGTAGAGCCTGGGCTCTTCACCTCCCTCCTGGAAGCCCATGCAGGCAAACGTGCCGCTCCCCACCGTGGTGAGGCCGAGCAGCTCCGCCGCTGACGTCCTGATGTATGACGAGTCAGAGCCGCCGTCCAGCAGAACACGCAGCATGCACGTCCCGCGGGATCCTGTCGCCTCCACCAGAGCGGTCTGGATGAAACAGACTCCGTCGCTGGCGGTGAGGTGGTCAGACGGTGGAGACGCTGAGCTGGGTGGGTCACAGGGCGAGCGGTGGGTAGTGACAGGTGGCGCCACCTCTGCGTCCACGACGGTGAGCGCTGTAGACGCAACAGTCATCACGTTAGAAGCGTAGGGTTCATGCGCGGTCACAACGTGTTCAGCAGGCACGTCCGGTACGGTACTGGCCCTCATGGCCTGGTGGGGTGCAGCAGGTAACCAACCTCGGCGCGACGGTTGCTGACCGGTTTGTGGTGGTGACTCCCGATGAGGCGGCTGGCAGTTCTCGTCCCGACAGGCGGCAGACGGTGACTGGAAACGTCCGACAGGACGCGTCAGGGGCGGCCGCCGGTTAGGCACGCCCGACTGAGGCAGACGCCTCGGATCGGTGGTGCTGCTGCTGTTGTGGAGACTGGTATGATGCGACCCTCCACACAACAGACAGTCTGAACTGCGACAGTCACGTGCGAAGTGAAGCCCTAGACAGCGAAAGCACACACCAGCAGCCCTAACTATCTCCCACCTGGCAGCAACATCCCGGTTTCTGTACACCTGGCATGCTGCGAGCCCATGCCTAGCCGTCCCACAAGCCACACACCGCCAGTCACCTTCGGCACGTCCAGCAGAGCGGTTCACATGCTGATCCTGTAGGTTGGCCCGACCAACCTGTCTGTGAGCTGCCAGGCCACTCACAGTCGCCCAGCCGGCGGACGGTCTGGAAGAAGACTCGGCAGGTGCAGCCTTGGTTGAGCCTGCAGCCTGCTCCCGCACCATCATCTATCGCTGCACGAAGTCCAGGAAGGCCCTGAAGTCACCAGCTGGTTGCCTCGCCCACTCAAGGCGCCAGGCCTCCGGCAGCTTCCCCTTGAGAACTGGTAGCAGGAGACTGGAGAAGCTGTCTGAGGAAACACCAAGAGCCTCCAGGCCCCTCACACGAGCGGTCAGTCTGTCGGTGAGGTCACGAAGTGCCGTCAGATCCTGTGGGTCCCTCACCTCCGGCAACTCCAGCAGCTGCTTCATCAGCCTCTCACGTCGGACGTCATCTCTGGAAAACCTGCTCTTCAGGACATCTACGGCGGCACCGTAACCCTCAGTTGATACAGGTATCCCCTCAACAGCCTGCTTTGCACTGGACCCTAGGTGCGACTTTAGGATAACAAACTTCTGAACATCAGCATACCTGGGGTTGCAGTGAATCGACACATCATAAAGCTCCCAGAACTCTGCCCACTTCATCACATCACCGTCAAAGGTCGGTATCTTCACCACCAGGGAGGACCTCAGGTCAAACTGCTGGTCATCACGGGCTCGGTTTGGCTCAGAGTGGGAGGTGTCAGCAGCAGATGCAGACTCTAGGCGGCTGAGCACCCTGGAGGCCTTGAAAAGCTCCTCTGACATAACAGCATCATGAGTGCTATCGTCCTGCAAACCTGCCTTGTCAAGACTAACCTGTAGCTCCCTCATCTCCTTCTGCAGCTTGTCCAACACATGAATTTTATATGCAAGATCATCTTGATCAACTGTGGCAGACACACGATATTCCTTCAAACCATTGCTCATTCTGGTGGCCTTCCCTCTCAGCCTGGTTCGTTGTTGTGACTCCCCTTCCATCTTGATTCCAATTCACCAACACTTGCAAACAACAAAGGCTCAAATCTTGATAGGTTTAACCAACCAAAGAAAATCAACAAGAAAAAAAAACAGACTGAAAAAGATCAGTGCATCCGGCCCGGGAGACTATGTGACGTTACGTTAGCAGAATAGGTTGGTTCGGTGGTTCACTGTCTCAAAACGCACTGTCGGCACACAAACACTACGCTCAAGCTCACTGGTGGTTCTCTATTTCCCTCCAAAAAAAAACACCTCCGTCCCAAACTCGGTCTCTGCGCAGCGTGTCGAGCGGTCATTGCTCGAGCGGGTTACAAGGTCACAAGCCTGAGGGCGACTCATCACTGGCGGGCGGCGAAGTGCGGTTTGAGTTCGGGTCGCCGGCGGGAGATGTCGCTAGTGTTGTAAGCGCCAGCTGGCTGCAGACACTGCCCTGCTGGCCGGGCGGGTGAGCGGGGGGCGCTGCTCGGCGACAGGTAATATTACACGCCCGGCGGTGGCATCGACATTCGACAACAGGCATCGATACTGCGGGACGCCTGACATGACCTTGACATGACATGACCTTGACTGACATGACCTTGAGAAACAGGTCATAGGTCACGGGTCATGTGGGGTAGAAATTCAAAATTTCTAAAGTATGTGGGACATTTTTCAAAAGTAGGATACTGAAAGTTCCATCGAAATTGGTTGGAAACTACGCGAGTTATTCCAGAAAAACCGAGGGAAAGGGTGGGGGTGGCATCCATCCCAACCCGGGCGAGGGTTAAAAGGACTATCCCACACCCACCTTAACATTATATTTGAGTTGAGATAGCCATTTTGATGGCTTGTCATTGAAATTAAGTATGGTAGCAGTTAAAACAACCACAATGATCTAATCAAAAAGATATTCGAGCTTGATTTTGACATCTGTAAAAATAAGGCCCATGTGTATTTGAATAGGGCCTCTAAACCGACAGTATCGTCTCTCTTTACCCAACTGGTAATGATAGTCGACTTGTTTTAAGGTCAGCCTTGGATATATTTTCACGTTTCAATGGTTTAGTAGTTGGTTTGTTTTGTATTCAAAGCGTCAGAAATGTCTCGAAATAATTGTGCCCATACTTTGGCAGCGTAAAGGATTTCTGTGTAGCTCTCTAGAGCTCAATATGACGTCATCAACCCAAATATTAAAACTTAACTTTTTATTAAATTGAGCACCGATTGAGCACAAATTGAGCGAGAAACAAATGTCATAATCGTGCTCGGCAGCAATTACTTCATATTGTGCGCCACAAGCGGCGTACATTTGACAACTTTTGGGAAGGTGGGACAGTCCCTTTTACACGCGACTTACTGGGGGGGGGGGGCTATTTTTTGCCCCCTCCCTCTCCCGTTACTTTGCAATAACTCCTAAACTAACACTATTATCGTCACCAAACTTGCAGTACCTTCTCTCACATCAATTCTACACATGTTGGCAAAAGGAAAAATCTGAGGTTATGATAGGTCAACCGGGAATAACGTCAGAGTGACGTCATGTTCTTCGGTTTTTGTTGCAAAATAATGGTTTGTGGAAAACGCTGTCAAAGGTACGATGTTTGAGATAAACGCAATTGTCTTAAATCAAATTACTAACAATAGACCGGGCTATCAAACTGCCATCTCGGATTTTTGAGTTTTTTCTTCTTCAAAATTTTGAGAAGTCCAAATACAAAAACAAAATCTTTTTTTTTTGTTTTTACAAAATTTTCACAAAAAACAGAATTATCCAAAAACCGGATTATATGTGATTTATACGTGTTCGGTGAATATGTGTACCAAATTTGAAATCGATATCTTCAAAAATGACTGACTTATGATCTTTAAATGACAAAAATCGGCCACCTCTCACAGAATTACAATGCATAAAAAACGCATTTCCGTTTTAGCTTTTTACTTCTATTTATATGGAACAAACAATGTTCTAAGGTAATTTTTCGCGTTCTAGACGAAAAACAAACCCATAAACATGTGTTACAACGCCAATTGACCGTAATCTGCAATTTGACCTCGTGACCTCGGATGACCTTGACCTGACCCAAGGACATAAACAGCTTATAAAGGTACTTAGAAGTGTCCGACACACGAATCATACCTATTTATCGACTGCTTATGCGTTAAATATCGCAATTTTGCGCGACAATTCCATCCAGCTAGACCTTTTGACACAGTCAAACAATATGTACTTGACCTGACCTGTGACGTCATCGGTGACCCTGAGGTCAGCAATATTATATTTCCCTCAATAAATTTACCAGGGCTATCGAATTCCGTTTGAATTTTTACATTCGATCCATTAGTTCCGGAGATCCGAAGGGGGGGGGGCATAAAATAGCCCCCCCCCCCCCCCCCCCCCAGTCAGTCGCGTTATGAAATATACCCCAGTAACTCGCGGGTTAATGGAGAATTGGAGACCGAGCGCGTGCTCAGTACATCAGCTACTTTTTTATTTGAGCTTTCGATCTTCTGATGTGTGACATCCTTGCAGTGCAGATCCTGGATATGCAGATCATTGCAGGATGACTCGTTTGTTACTTCAGACTGTTGCAGGCCCTGAATCACCACCACCACTACACCCAGAATAAGAAGTTGAAATCGTGTTAGCGAAGCTAAAATATGCAAGGGGCCCTGTAACCATGGGAGCCCATGTGTGTACCAGGGGGCCCATATCACTGACCGCGGGTACTAGCTTGGCGAAATCCTGGATACGCCTTTGGCTCAGGTCACAGCTGTTGCATCAGACTAAAACATCTGCAGCTCCAACAACATGCACGTCATAAACGTCACCGTCATAAACGTCAACGATTTACATATGTAAATCCAACGCGTTAATGTTACCGATTTTAATATTCGGTTCTATTTCGCCCAATTGTATCTGCTTTCGCATCTTCGTTTATATTCCTTACAACAAATTGGATACATGAGAACCATTTCAACCCAGCAACAAACTAGCATCAAGCACAATGACGAGCGAAAGTCAACCTGCTTTGAACTCTCTCCGGACACACATTGCGACAACTGTCAGCTGGTCTGACACTGCCCGAACAGTACGTGCCTATCATGCTGTCCCCACGGTGAGAGCGACAAACCGTTGTGACGTCACACAGTGCCCGCTGACGTCACACAGCGCCCGCTGACGTCACACAGCGCCCGCTGACGTCACACAGAGCCCGGTGACGGTGTCACCAGTACAGCACAGGCAGGTCTCCATCGCCCTCATACCGCAGACACCGTCCCAGCATGCCATGCCCGTCCATAATATCACGTCTGCCCCCTATCGTCTTCTCCGTGGCTGCCTCTGCCCAGCGCCGCCCGCCGCCGCCGCCGCGTGCCTTGCGGCATAGTCTACACGCCCAGGCGGCCGGGTCGCGCACGGGCACCAGCGTCTGTTTCCATCGCAGATGCGCGAGGTATGCCTCCGGGTTAGCCGCCAGGTGCGTCAGCCGCTGCGCCAGATGGCGCGGCGACAGCGTCAGTGCGTCGATGAAGGAGCTGGGCGGCGCCAGTTGCCGATATCCGGCCGTTCCGAGCACGACCGGAACGATGTTCAGCCGCAGAGCGTTGAACAGTTTCTCTGTGGCGTACTCGGCGCACAGGCTGATCTCGAACGCGAAGTAGAACAGATAATCCCGCTCCAGCATCTGGTAGCAGTCCGCGTCGGGTGAGCCGGGCTTGCCGCACGTTAGATCGCCATATGCGCCGTAAATGTCTACATCCACATATCGCTGGAGCTCGCGGACGTACTCGGACCGCCCTTCGCCGACGGCGCAATTTGAGACGAACCAGGCGACCAGCTTGATCTTCCGCTTCATCTGCGTAACATCCTCGCGAGGACAGTGTTGCGTTCCCTCTCATGGCGGGCCGTGGACACAAGAGCGAGAGAGCGGGTCGGCGGACGTGTGTGGGCACCGCGCGTCTCGCGGCACCAGAGAGAAGCACGCTGATGTCAGAGGCTGTACGCTGATGTCAGAGGCTGCACGCTGATGTCAGAGGCTGCACGCTAATGTCAGAGGTAGACTGATAGGAGGTGGTCCAGTTGAAGACGCCGTTGGTTGCGTGGTGGTCCATGGTGGTGGGCCGGTGCGGCGCTGGCTCCAGACTCCAGAGCGCCCAGCTCTGGTGCGACAGCTGTTGGGGCGGCAGGTCCGTCATGTTGATGAAGAAGGCGTGGAAGACGGTGACGTCGCTCATGTTGAACAGCTGTCGCTGCGCCGTGAATCGACATGGGAGGGGGCAGCGCGGCTGGCAGCGCCGCCTGGACCAGCTCAGTCTCGTACGGGAACCAGTCCATCGTCCAGAACAGCACCAGCCTCGTCTGCCGACTGCCAGAGGCGCCATTGGCGGCCAGCAGCTGGGGCAGCAAGAAGAGCACCATCGCCATCATCATCCCCATCATCAGCGGCAGCATCGTCATTCTCAACAGCAGCGGCGGCTGCCGTCCCCTTGCTGGATACTGCAACAAATGCTCCGTCCAGCTCGGTTTCTCTAGGTTGTTCTAGGCTAAAATCGCTGCAGCTCAGTGATATTTACAGTTGATAATTGCGGCGAAGAATATCGTTGCGCTGGTGTAAGATTTCATGCGCTCCGATGGTTCTGGGCTGACGATATCTCTATGCTGATGGCTCTTCGGGATGCAGGAGGAGTTCAGGAGGTCACCGTGTCATTGGCGCTGGCGGTCCTGGTCTCGATGACGTCACGATAATTATGTTCCTGATGACTTGACGATGGTCCTGGTTCAGGCGAGGTCAAGATGGTTCAGGTGACGTCACAATAGTCCTGGTCCAGGTGACGTCACGATGGTCATGATCTCTCCGTTTTCGTGTCGGTGATGGCTAGTTTTGTTTTATCCGTTAAGCCAACCGACCTCTTTTTGAATCATCCCCGGTCGTGCAGAGATGGTGCCAGTTTAGCTGTAGCCACTGGTGGATACCTCGCTGTGCCCTTTCTGGGACGGCTCCTGGAACAGAAGATCGATGTGGGTTTAGTCAGTAGCCGAGTTAAAAAGCAAGACGATCCCAAAGCCGTGGGAAACACGGGCTAGCTCTTACATACCAGACCAAGGTCAAAGGTGCTTCTGAGTAAACATTACACGGCATTTGAACTGTGGTTAATCGGCATTTGAGCTGTGGCATTTGAGCCGTGGCTTTGTTGCTATTTTTAAGAAAGTTATCAGCATGGATTCATGATGCAATGGAGCTTAATCAGATGAATTACCGGATAGGAAGTTAAATGCAGACAGACACGGATAAGCTCAGGAAAATCAACACAAGACCGTCACAGTAAATAAAGAACGATTTCGGCAACTTAAGAAATGAAAACAACAAATGCATGCTTGAAATTATGGAGCATGGACCCAATAGTGGCAAAATTCATGGAAAAACAAACGAGGAGCGGAACTTAACGACTACAGAGTACAGAGATCAAACAAACGCGGGCCACTTTAAAACCACCTGCTGACAAAGCCTGATTTCTTGCTCTATGCTCTACTTGATACAGAATGGCCAAAATAAGTGGGCGGAAGACATGCCTATTGCCTATTCACAACAAGTCTGTTAAAATGATAAAAAGCTGATATGTTTTTATTTGTTGTATATTGAAAACTGAGTTACCTGTAATGAGCTTCCGTTATGCAACCTTGGCTGATTTCAGCCGTTTTTAGAGAGGCGATCGTACCAGATCCCGGCCCCCTGTATTCGCTAGTGGGAGCTGGTACCAGCAGGCACGTAGCCAGGATTTCGTCCAGGGGGGAGGGGGGGGGGGGGGCGGCGCCTCGAAAGGGCCCCTTCCTGAGCGTTGAAAAGGCCCCCTTCCCAAGCGTTGAAAGGGCCAGACAAAACGGATGAAAAGGCACATTACAAGGTTGGAAAATGCAGTATGACAGGTATGGCATGGGCCATACCAACTTTTAGGAGCTGGAGTTAGCAAACTGCCGTATCAAGTTTGGAACCAGCGACACCAATTTGGAATCAGCTATATAGGGTTGGAAAATGCAGTATGACAGGTATGGCATGGGCCATACCAACTTTTAGGAGCTGGAGTTAGCAAACTGCCGTATCAAGTTCGGAACCAGCAACACCAATTTGGAATCAGCTATATCAAATTGGAATATTTTCAGATCAAGACCTGGAACTCTTAAGCAAATTGCGCCGCGGAGCGGCGCGAATTTTTTAGTCGTATGCCCTGGATATGCTTTCTCATCAATGCGTCGCATTGCGTATGGTGCGAACCTCTAAAAAATATTATATTGTGCGTTCAAGAGTGCGGTAAAAAAGTGCTAAAGTGAACTATTTTGCCCAATTATATTGGAAAGTAGCAACATAACACATAAATGCGTCGAGAAACGGGCCGTTTTTTCCAACTCGCATACAATTGAATTTGTAGTCAAATTGCTCAGCGGAGCGGCGCAAAAATTTTGAGTTTTATTCCCTGGACAACTGCATTCTTACTGTTGAAAGGCCCAGCGTCCCTTCAGATCGTCTAGGGGTCCGTCCGACCTTTTCAACGCCCTTCCGAACTGTTCAGGGACTCATCTGGGATCCGCGAAGCGAAAAGACAGGATGTAGAGTGGGTGATATATATAAAATACAAAGAGGGCTTACTCTACAAAACACAAAAATCGGAGCTTTCGGGTAAATTGTAACACCCTGACGAAGGGTGTTACAATATACCCGAAAGCTCCGCTTTTAAAATTTGTATCGTGGAGGAAGTTCTCTTTGTATTTAATCTTCATCTGGGATATCTACGTGCTTTTGGTCCTTCCGGTCTGACCAGGGACTCCTCTGACCTTCCAAGAAACCCCCTTTGTGTGTCAAGGGGCCCATTCGGCCTGTTCAGAGGTCCTTCCGACCTGGCCAGGGGCTGCACTGGCTGCTTTGTCGCCCTGCCGACATGCTCAGGGGCCCTCCGACCTGCCCAGGGGCCCCTCCAGTCTGGCTAGGAACTCATCCGGCATGTTCAAGGGCCCTTCCGACCGGCCCAGGTACCATTTCGGTCTAGCCAGGGGCCCTCTGGCTTGCCCAGGAGCCCCTCCGACCTACACAGCGACTCTTCTGGTCGGACTGCGCTGGTTGCTCTGTCGCCCTGCTGATATGCTCAAGGGGCCCTCGGATCTGCCCTGGGACCCCTCCGTGCTGGCTAGGGGCCAATTCGACATGTTCAGGGGCCCTTCTTACCAACCCAGGGGTCCTTTTGGTCCGGTCAGGGGCCCCTCCGATCTGCACAGGGGCCCTTTGAACTTTACAGGAGCCCTCTGGTCTCTCCTGGGGTCCTCCAGCCTTCTAAGGGGCCCTTCCGACCTGACAAGGGACTGCGCTGGCTGCTTTGTGCTTTGTTCGGGCCCCTCTGTGCTGGCTAGGGGCCCATTCGACGTGTTCAGGGGGCTCTCTGACCCGCTCAGGGGCCCTTTCGGTCTGGCCAGGGCCCCTCTGACATGCACAGGGCTCTTTTGAACGTCTAAGGGGCCCTCTGGTCTTTCAGAGAGGGCCGTGGTGGCCCAAAGGGCCTCTGAAGTGCTCTAAACTCTCTAAAGGCCACGCTTCGCGTGGGAAAGAGCCCATGATGTCGCGCTTCGTGCGGTCTCGTTGGCCCTTTTCGGCGCGTGCAGCGCGCCGAAAAGGGCCCTCCTGGCCTCCAGAGGGGGAGGGGGAGACCGCCCCCGCCCCCTTCCCCTTGGCTACGTGCCTGGGCGTACCAGTGCCATTCGGTGATGACTTACGTGTGTAGTAGTGAGGGTAGTGGGTACCAGTGAACGCCATCGAAGGGCTGGACACCTGGGTAATAGCGAGGATCGGATCGATGTCTCTTCGCCGCTCGATATTTACTCCTAACTAGGATGACCTGCGATTGGTAGTAGCGGCCGTAAACAGGCCAGCCGACGTCAGGGGCTGCAGGGCAGCCGTGTTCGTATTTTAAAGCGCGAAAGCTTTGACCGCTAAATTCTGCCCATGAAAGGGACTTGCGCTATCGGATAATAAAGATCGGGATCTGCGCAACTAGCTCTGCATCGGACTGTGCTCTCTGAAATGCATGCATTCAAAGGTTGGGCAACATTGATAGGACATACCTAAATGTTTTTAGTTAGTTCTTTAACCCGCGCACTGCAGGGGGTGTTGATTTCCGCCCCCCCCCCCCCCCCTCAGGTTTTTCTAAGATAGCGAAAAAACAGCGGCGCGCAGTGCCGCCGGGTTTTGATACACCTGTTAGGACATCAATTGTGCACACTTTGAAGAAAAAAAATAAACTCGGTTCATCTCAGGTCAGGTCACCAGACCAGGTCAAGTGTCCCGAAATGTTTGCAGCTGTGCCAAAGCCAGAGTTTTTCACCGATAAGTTTGAAACTTACAGGCTGTCATGAGGGCATAAGTACTTACAATTCGTTTATCTCGGAATTTTGATATCGGTGACTTAAGGTTAGGTCAATTTCGTAACCTCCCCATAATAAGTCAATGGGGAAATATACAAATGCTTCCTATTTCAAGGATATGCATGAGATTAGTCCAATTACTTCTGGATCATGTTATTATAGGATATTCTTGATGATCTAAGTGTAAGTTTTGTTCAGTGACCCCTATTGGGTCATTTGAGGTCATGCGAGGTCACCATCACGTTTGTGTCAATAACTCCCGAAATAAGGAAGATAGGGAAGTAAAACAGACATCAATGTGTTTCTCTCGTTGAGACACGTCTTCCCATATGCAACATGCTCTACTTGGGTCACCACTTGACCTTGACCTGAGGTCATTTATTTAAGTTAACTTAACAAGGTCACCATGTATATCATTCAAAAAAGCGCCTTGACAAGATAAACACCATGATGTAAACAGTTTTCCGTTATCGTTATTAAGTAAAAAGTTGATAGCGAAAACTATTTAGCAAAAAAACGGCATTTTTTTCTTTGTTTGACCTCTGGAGCCTCAAATGTTGACCTAAGATCAAATTTGAGGACACCTTACCGATTGGAAATTTCACTGGCTGGCGTTTTCGTTTTTACGTTTGTTTCTACCTAGCATAGTTTCTGAGATACATGGGAATTTCTGGAGCGATGTCCTAAAACAGGAGAAAAGAACTGGAAAATTTGACCTATGATGACCTCTGGTGACCTCAATTTTGACCTGACCTAAAACAATACCGGAATACTTTCGATCGAACATGTATCAAGCTATCAAACGCCGTTTTCCGCTTCTCGCTACGTAGCGTAGTTTTCGAGAGCTCAGGGAGGGTGGAAATCAAGCCCCCTGCAGTTCGTGTTCTGCGCAAACCCCCTGCAGCGCGCGGGTTAAAGTACGTTTGAAGTGCATACAAGTCAAAGTCGATAGTAAAAATGAAAGCATATAATGCGTTACCTCCTCCAACACAAAACATGCGTGGTTTCACATCATATATAACTATAGGCAAAGTGTATGTTAAAATGCACACACTGGCTCGATTCTATGTGTTGGCATTTAATTTCACGTTCGAATTAAAACAATGTACTTGTTTTTACATTCCATTAGATATATTAGATTTGGAAATAGTCAAACTTTAAATATAAATAGGTACCTTCGCAAAATTATAATATGGAACACAAATCGTTCCCGTACTAATGTCACATGCAGTAGATTGCACCACAAAACCCACATGAAGTGGATTGCACTATACCACAAAACCCACATGAAGTAGATTGCACTATACCACAAAAACCCACATGCAGTAGATTGCACTATACCACAAAACCCACATGAAGTAGATTGCACTATACCACAAAAACCCACATGAAGTAGATTGCACTATACCACAAAAACCCACATGCAGTAGATTGCACTATACCACAAAAACCCACATGAAGTAGATTGCACTATACCACAAAAACCCACATGCAGTAGATTGGACTGTACCACAAAAACCCACATGAAGTAGATTGCACTATCCCACAAAAACCCACATGCAGTAGATTGCACTATACCACAAAAACCCACATGAAGTAGATTGCACTATACCACAAAAACCCACATGCAGTAGATTGCACTATACCACAAAAACCCACATGCAGTAGATTGCACTGTACCACAAAACCCACATGCAGTAGATTGCACTATACCATAAAAACCCACATGCAGTAGATTGCACTGTACCACAAAACCCACATGAAGTAGATTGCACTATACCACACAAACCCACATGAAGTAGATTGCACTGTACCACAAAACCCACATGCAGTAGATTGCACTATACCACAAAAACCCACATGCAGTAGATTGCACTATATCACAAAAACCCACATGAAGTAGATTGCACTGCACCACAAAACCCACATGAAGTAGATTGCACTGTACCACAAAACCCACATGCAGTAGATTGCACTATACCACACAAACCCACATGAAGTAGATTGCACTGTACCACAAAACCCACATGCAGTAGATTGCACTATACCACAAAAACCCACATGCAGTAGATTGCACTATACCACAAAAACCCACATGAAGTAGATTGCACTGTACCACAAAAACCCACATGCAGTAGATTGCACTATACCACAAAAACCCACATGCAGTAGATTGCACTGTATCACAAAAACCCACATGAAGTGGATTGCACTATACCACAAAAATCCACATGCAGTAGATTGCACTGTACCACAAAACCCACATGAAGTAGATTGCACTATACCACAAAAACCCACATGAAGTAGATTGCACTGTACCACAAAACCCACATGAAGTAGATTGCACTATACCACAAAAACCCACATGCAGTAGATTGCACTGTATCACAAAAACCCACATGAAGTGGACTGCACTATACCACAAAAATCCAAATGCAGTAGATTGCACTGTACCACAAAACCCACATGAAGTAGATTGCACTATACCACAAAAACCCACATGAAGTAGATTGCACTGTACCACAAAACCCACATGAAGTAGATTGCACTATACCACAAAAACCCACATGCAGTAGATTGCACTATACCACAAAAACCCACATGAAGTAGATTGCACTGTACCACAAAACCCACATGAAGTAGATTGCACTATACCACAAAAACCCACATGCAGTAGATTCCACTGTACCACAAAACCCACATGAAGTAGATTGCACTGTACCACAAAACCCACATGCAGTAGATTGCACTGTACCACAAAACCCACATGAAGTAGATTGCACTGTACCACAAAACCCACAAGAAGTAGATTGCACTATACCACAAAAACCTAACTGATGTAGATTGCACTACCACACACAAAAAAAAATGCATGCAAGCATTTCGGGGAGAGGTTAAGGCTGTCATTAAAAATATTGGTGATCTTATCCGATAAGACGGAAACAGTATCTGATCTGACATATCTGACTCGGAGCGAGGCGTTTCATTGTCATTTCAGTAACATAAGCCGATTGTTAGTTTTTAATCGCACGATAACAGGAAAATCGCATATGGCACACCCAATGCAACACGCAATAATGTTACACTAGGCACTGTACTCAAATTACTGGTGTCCGATGTCTAGCAGATTGACATAAACCGGATAAAGATATACTAATCTTGATAACAACTCTGAGAGCATAATAGGAAACAGGCAGTGTTGGATTGGGTGTCCGGCATGAGAACTCAGAACAGTGGTGAAACAAATGGACCATGGAAGTTACACAGAACGTAACGAGGCAAACATGAGACTTGCCTCCCTCACAGCTTCTTGGAGATTTATGCCGTCTCGCACAAGTTACTGTTTCCGGATTTTTTTCGTGATTTTTTGTATATTTTTATAAGCACTGAAAATATATATCAGGTAAGAAGTTTACAGCGGTTTGGAGGTGCCCTAGCGCATTTCGTGCTGCTCGTGGGATTATACGTTTTTTCCCCCAGAGTTACATAGTAAAACGTACTTAGAAAGGTGGTAGAAGTCCCACGGTACCAACATTTGTCTGGAAATGACCTCTTCTGCACGTAAGGACATTTCAAAGTGCGCGGTGATGCCACAGCGTACTTTCTGCAGGACCGGCTGAGGCAGAGCCAGTCATCTCTTTTATGCTAATAAAACACCTAACTTATGGCATATTTCCGAT
>JAXIVJ010020080.1:0-10000 GCA_036785665.1 Chirona hameri | reverse complement strand
GCACCAGTGTTTTGGATGGTGTCAGACGCCCGCAAAAGACGTCTTACGTCGCATAAAAGAACGACCACGAACCGAACAAAATCGTAACACGAATAAATAACAGCACTTGTTTAGTCTGTTAAAGGCATGTATATGTAAATACGTAGAAAGGGGCCTTAGTCAGTATGGATAGGGCCCTTTACCAGCTTTTAACCCTATTTGTAACGGGGTGGATTCCGCCCCCGCCCCCTCATGTTTTTCGCAGATATTTCCAGAACGGCTGAAAGCAAGCCCATTCAATTTTGGGACTTTTCCTAGAATTGAATTCCGCATTTGGAGGCAAAATGTTGAGTTCTTAACCTGAACAGAGGCGGTTCCAGGGCACGGTTTTGGGAGGGTTCGGCGGCGACATTTGGCGATAATACGGAAATGCGATCTTCACGGTTTCTTCCTAACTGCCTCAGGTATGAAAGAGTTACATCGGTTTACGGTGATTGCAACAAGTGCAAATTAGTTGATGTTAATGAAATATAAAAATTGCATGGCAGAGGCGGTTTCAGGGGCTTGAAAAAGGGGATTTCCAGGAAGTATTCAATGCTTGGTGGGAAGCCAATAGAGCGATGTAAGGAGCATCTATAGCTATCAAGATGTAAAAGATAGCTTCTCCTTCCATTATGTTCATAATTTATTACATATAGAGTTGCAGGGGCGTGGTCGGCACATGAAAAGGGGGGTGACTGGTATGGTGATGACGATATGCCAGCGATTACGGCGCAATAGACGGTTAACGTATAATGATATATGCACATATGAGGGGTGGAGAGGGAATACAATCATTTTTTGCAGAGGTACGCTCAGGAATGGAAGAAAGGGGGTCATATTATTGCAAGGAAAAAATGTTATGTCATGTAAAAAAATATGTTATGTCATGGGCCTACAATGACATAACATATTGCAGTTTTCGGATGAAACACGCACCACAGGGTACTCTACGAACGATTATGAGATAATAGGCGAGTCCAGGTAGGGTAAAAAGGGGTAAGCAATGTGAATTGAAGTCGTAAGTGAAATAATCACTGTTGACTAGTCAGTATCATAATAGCGGATAATATACTTATCAAAAGGTCTTGCACCTCCCCAGTTTGGATCCTGGATGCACCTATGATGAAGTACAATATGCAAAAAGGAACTATCTATGATCAGTAACTTATTTATAGTACTGGGTAGCAACATGCCTGCGGTTAACATTTTTTCCCCCTATTTGACCTCCCTGTTTCACTAACCTGGTACCGCCTATGGCAAAAAAAAATATAATTTATAAATGTTTTGTCTAATGTCACAATAACATACCATTTCATTTATTTTAATTTAAAAAAAAAATAGTTGTATTCCGTATTTACTTCACCCCCATATTGAGTGACCTGCACACGCCTACAATTTTTGAATTTCAAAAAGTCATCGCCATATGTCAATCTCCAATTCAATCTCTATCGATTCCCATTGGTTGTGTTAAAATCGGTTGATAAACATGACAGCTGTGTTGGATCACATATACCACTAAAAAAAATGTGTTTTGCCCCCTGTTCACCCCCCTATCAAAAATATCGATTTTTTTGATTTTTTAGAAATGTAGATCATGTTCGAAGGAACCAAACGCCGTTTCATTTTTGAAAATCGGACGGGTAGATCTCGAGATCTCCGGGGAGGGCGAATCCCCTCCCCCTGTTACAAATAGGGATAGCCAGGAGCCTGTTACAAATAGGGTTAAAGGGCCCTGCCGATCTCCAGTGAACCCACTATCGACATTTAGAGCAACCCTTCCGGTTGCAGAGGGCCCTCTGCCGGCCTTTAGAGCACCCTGCCGATCTGTAGATCGCCCTGCCAATCTGTAGAGGGCCTCTATCGGCATTTAGAGGGCCCTGCCGACCTGTAGAGGGCCCTCTTCCAGCCTTTAGGGGCTCTGTCGATCTGCAGAGTGCCCCAGCCATTCTATGGAGGGCCCTCTTCCGGCCTTTAGATGGCCCTACCGGCCTATAGGGAGCCCTTCCGGCCTTTAGAGGGCCCTGATGGCCTTTAGAGGGCCCTGACGATATGTAGATCGCCCTGCCAATCTGCAGAGGGCTTCTGCTGGCATTTAGAGGACCCTGCCGACCTGTAGAGGGCCCTCTTCCAGTCTTTAGGGGCCCTGTCGATCTGCAGTGTCCCATCCCATCTGTAGAGGGCCTTCTGCTGGCCTTTAGAGAGCCATGCCGATCTGTAGAGTGAGTGTAGAGGGCCCTCTGCCGGCCTTTAGAGGGCCCTGCCGATCTGTAAAGGGCTCTCTGCTGGCCTTTAGAGGGTCCTGTGGTGGTAGAGGTGGTGTGCCGGTCGAGCGCCGGTGAGGCTCTCGAAGGAAGACCAGTCAAAGTTATCATTGTTTTCAGTGTAGTGTGCTAGTAACGTCTGAGAGGAATACAAGGCCTTGACAATGTAGGATTTGGCTTTGACTCGAACTCGGGCTGCCACTACCAGGAAACTGGAAAGGTCAGAAGCCCAGCGCTCTCCAACTGAGCTACAGGGGCGAACAAATCCCTCGTTTCTGCACTATCAAAAGCTTTTTAATGTTAGTTTCATAATTCATATATATATATATATATATATATATATATATATATATATATATATATATATATATATATATATATATATATATAATAATATATATATATATATATATATATATATATATATATATATATATATATATATATATACATATATATATATATATATATATATATATATATATATATATATATATATATATATATATATATATATATATATATATATATATATATATATATATTCACCCCCATTCATAGAAGTCCCCGAATTATCTGATTCACTTATCGGTGCGCTCAAGAGATTCATAGCCAGAAGAGGGAACGTCAAGACACTGAGGTCAGACAGAGCAACACATGTTGTGGGAGCACAGAGAGAACTCAGCGAAGAACTGAAGAATCTGGAAGATAAAGAAGATTGGCTGGTAAGAGAGATGTTAGCGGTCAGCATTGACTGGAAGTGTAATACACCGGGAGGAGCCTCTCATCACGGCGGAGCCTGGGCACGGATGATTACAACAGTGAGAAGGATACTAGACACTATGCTACAAGCGAAGTCACTGAAAAATGAGACGTTACAAACGTTTATCTGTGAAGCCGAGGCGATAGTCAATGGTCGGCCTCTGGTTCCACCATCGAGTGATCCTCTCGACGCCCCACCGCTCTCCCCGAAGGATATCCTGTTGGTTGGCGCCGGTTCCGAAACAATACCCATCAATATGTCTTCAGTACATCCGACAGCGATCACAGCTTTAAAGATGTGGAAGCAACAATACCCATCAATGTCTTCAGTAAGTACATCCGACAGCGATCACAGACAGACATGTGGAAGCAAGCACAAAAAAACTGACACATTTGAAAACGATTTTGTGGCGATCTAGGGGCACCAACATAGTCGATGTACGCGCCAAATGAAAGCTCGTGAAATGGAAATTTTGGGCAGGTTGGTGATTTGAATCGACAACATACAGCAAACAGGAAAAAGTTAAAATCGTTGAATTTTACCTGGCGACTAAGTCTGTCACGCAAACCCAGACACTTCCGAAGCCATTTTAAGGCAAAGACAGCTCCGGCCCGCAACACAATTTTGAGCTTAACGGAGAAGTTTCTCCGAGAAGGCACTGTGGACAACCTATGGGAGGGGTGGTCGACTGGGACAACAAGATCGGCACGGACCGAAAGTGTGATCAAGAGGACCAAGAACATCATGGATAAGTATCCGCGCACACCAGTCAGCCACCTTAGCCAGCAAGTGGGCGTCAGCCTTTCTTCGGCTCGGCGGATCCTGACGGAGGACCTGGGCTGTACCCATACTAGATTTGGGCCCGCCAGAAGCTGACGCCCAATAATATGGAGGACCGAGTGGCGTTCTGCAGGTGGTTTTTCAGCAGTGCCAGGCATCGGACGCATTTCTGAACCATGTCTGGTTTATGGTCGAGGCCCACTTTCACCTGGACGGCCGCATCAACACCTAGAACAACCGTTACTGGGCGACTACGGCACCTGATATCGTCGAGGAGAGGCCACTGTATAGCCTCAAGTGCACGGCGTGGTGCGCCGTTAGCTGCTCGGGCATCATCGGCCCCTTCTGGTTCGAGAACCGCGCCGGCCGCACGCAGACAGTGAATGCAGAAAGATACCACCGCATCGTCAAGCGGTTCCTGGCAGCCATGCAGCAGAGATGCGTGGATACCTACGCCACCCAGTGTTTTTGTTTTGTTCTTTTGCTTCACGGGAAGCGTGAGCTCCCCGCTATTTATTTACACCAATCATAATCAAAACACATACGGTCGATCACTCATCACTGTACATACATGGAATCCGGTATGCATACAATTCGGCGCATTACAGTTCAGTATTGCACACAATTCGGCGCATTCTGGCTACGGCGGCGGCGCGGGTCGACAGGCTGAATACTCTCACAACTTCAGTCTCCCCTCCCCATCTAACATATTTAACCATTTCTTAGAAAAGTTGTCTACCTTATTATTTGATGCTGCAATTCGGCGCTCTATATCAACATGATGATTTAGGTAACTTTTTACCCCGGCGAAGGTAACATTTGTGGTGTTGGACGAAAGCTTACATTGTACTATGTATTGTTTAGTACAGATAATTATCATATTCATTGCATGTTTCTTACCCATTGCTCCAAAAACAACATGTTTCGTGGTATTTAATTCGGTGGTGTTCAGTTTTGCGAACAACAAATTCCATATGTTCCGTATGTACAAATTCCCAAATTCCATATTCACTGCATGGCATTGGTGTAAAAAGTGCTCCTAGGTATCCATGCTGTTACATTGCGTACACAAGGGGGAATATACGATGTTCCTTATAAACAGGTATCGCCTCGTTGGAATATATCTGTGTATTACCCGATATTGCAACGCTTGCAATTTTGTTGATTTTGTGCACTCGTACGGGATTGTGTGCACCTTCTCCCATCTGTCAAAACTGTAACCACTGTTTTCCCATCTAGAAATGCCACTGGGAACGTCAGAGCCTAAGGCCGCGTTATAAAAATGTGAACAACGAATTTCCGTAACCTTCAGCACCTTTCCGTTGATGTTGAAGGAAAGCCGCTCGTTTCTATCGTTCTCCAAAAGCACATGAAAATTTCCATTCATCAACGTGTCCTTCCACAACTGTGGTATTTTCGCAATTAGTGCTAGGTAACTAAGAAAATCACACCTCGCTCTTGGATACCTATTTTGTACTTCATTTAACGTTATTACACTCCCCTCGTCTCTTAACAAATCATCCACTATTTTGATTCCCGCTTGGTATAAACCGCTAATGAATACAGTTTTCCTGTCTTGACGAATGCTTCTGTTAAACCATAGTGCTTCTTTTTTAATGTTTTTCGAGCAATTCAGTGGTTGATTCGAGTATTCTTGGAAATATAATATCAACTCTTTGTAAAATGATGGAATTTTTAAGCGCTGGATGTCATCTTTCCCCAAACAAGACCGCATTAAATCGGTCAAGTCGTACTTACCAATACGCGCTTGTAGTAATTTACGCCATGGTGAGTCTAGACAAATGAACAATCGTTTAATCCATGCTAATTTCAACGACTTACATAAAAGTTCTGTATTTGGCGCTTTTAAACCACCGTCCTCTATATTTTGACACAGGATGCGCTGTGCTATACTTTTGGGGGTCGGCCTCTCCATAGAAACCTCATTATTTTGCTCTGTATAGCGCAATGTTCTTTCTCGGTATCTTAACACAGGAACATAAATACACCAGTTGGGATGATAAAAGTGACCTGGCGACGGTTATCCGTCCCTTTAAAGTAAGTGTTCGTTGGCTCCAAATGTTAATAACTTTCCCAATTTTCTTGCACACTGGGTCTATATTGTCAGAATGCAAGATTTCGTGGCACTAAAAATTATGCCTAATGATTTAATACTATCTACCGCCTTGATTCCACAAACGGGTGCATTACTGCCCTTTTTTGGTCCAAGCCACATGACGTTACTCTTTTCCGCATTTAACGACAGCCCGGAAGCTTCGCTAAAATCATGCATCACCTGAATCAGTGCTTCGGCAGATTGTTGGTCCTGCAGGAAGGCAGTGACGTTATCAGCATACAGACTTAGCTTGGTCTCAACACCACTAATTTTAATTCCCCGTATATTTGCATTTTCCCGGATATTTATTGCCACAATTTCTAATGCCATCGCAAACAGGGAGCCGCTCAATGCTGATCCTTGGAAAGTGCCGCGGTTACACCTGAACCACGGCCATGTAAGGCCGTGATTTGCTACTGTTAATTGCGCCTCGTGATACAGCAGTCTGATCCACTGTAAAAGACCTTCCCCAACATTGTACGATTTAAGAGCCGCCAATATAAAATCATGCTCCAAGGAATCGAACGCTGCGCGATAATCGCAGACAATCATTACTCCTTCGATCTGATCAGCCTCACAGTAGGTTATCACATCGCTAGTGAGCCTGGTATTTTCCCCGATGAACCTACCTTTAATAAACCCTGTTTTCTCCGGGGATACCAGCTTATGAATAACATTCCCTATCCTGATGGTAACAACTTCTGCGACAATTTTATAGATCACGTCTAACAAGCATATAGGCCTTTTGTTCTGTAAAAGAGGTTGGTCCTGTTTCTTCGGAATTAAAGTAATTATTCCTCGCATTTGCGTGACAAAAAAAACGTTATAGTATGCATCATTAACGTATCCCACTATGATATCACCGATTTCGTTCTAGAAAAACAAGAAAAATTCAGGCGTAAAGCCCGTCACGCCTGGTGCCTTATTTTTGTTAATTTGGCTCAACGCGTACTTACATTCTTGATTCGACATGAGACCTTCACATTTCGCTTTTTCGGCATCGGAAAGCTTAGGTACATTTTCATTGGTTAAAAATGCATTCATTTTCGGCGAATTGACACCTTTTGCCAAATATACTTTCCCAGAGTGGTCTGCACAGTGCTGTAAAATATTGCGATCACCGGTAATCATTTGCCCGCCAACGTTAATCTCTATAGTTTTTTGTGCCGAAAGCTGCTTTCCCCTAGCCAGGAAAAAATGGCTCGCTTTTTCTCCAAATTCCGTCCATCTGGCACCGGAGGCAATGATTGCCTGTAATCCTCGCCTGGACATTATTTCATCAAATCTTTGCTTTGATTCTGCATAAATGTCTTTTTGCTGAGCATTCAGTGCATGCTTATGTCTTTTTCCATGTCACCAACAATTTTCAATAAGTATTTTTCTTCTTTCCTCAGTTCGTATGCGATTGCCTTGCCTCGCACAGTGCTGATAACCCGAATATTGCTTATTATTACACGGCTCGTATGTTAACGGCTCATGTGATATTTTTGCCTATTGCCCGGTGCCATGACGACGTCAAACAGCACAATAAAACTTATAGCACCTCAAGTTGGAAGTTGCATTAGGTTTTGAGGTCGTCATGGTTGTCATGGTAGCGGGCAATAGTAAGTTGCGCGTGCATTTGTGCTTTCCAAAAAAAAATCAATTCTTGCCACATTCAGGTAGAAAGTCATTTTCATTTTGTAAGGAGTCGTAGTTAATGCCACTGGATAATTATCCTAATCTTACAAGCATGTCCGAAAAACCGCGCTTTGAGCTTCTTGATAAGCATGAACTCGAAGAACTGCTCTTTTCGCGAAGATCAGAGAGCACCAATCGAGCTATCAAAGCCGGAGGGGCAACTGAGGAAAATCAGCAACACCATCAGCCTGGTGGGAAACTCTTCAAGCACCGCGACATCGGTGGAGACGCAGAATGGCGGACAAACTTATAACAGCTGCACATTCAACTTCAACCTGACGCACTAGATGATATGAAATGTGACGCTGTGATTTACCTATGTGGATTTTTCTGGATTATTTTGTGCAATACATTCAACTAAAGCGACGCTACTTCCTTTTTTATATGCACACATTTTGGTCTCGAAATCATATGAAAACATATGAGGCCGTGAGGGAATGTGACAAACAAATAGAACACGTTTATTCAAAAAATGGCAGGGCTGGCCAGTGGCCATGTAATAAAATCAATAGTGCATGGGGGAGCGGGCAATAGTCGAAAATATTGACCTCTGTAACGTCACTGTCGCCCTCGGGTGAAGACCGTATAAAGTGCCATTGCCCTCGGCTTCGCCTCGGGCAATGGCACTTTATACGGTCTCCACCCTCGGGCTACAGTGACGTCACATCGGTCAATATTTTCGACTATTGCCCGCTCCCTCATGCACTATTCATATAATAACATTCAACTTTTAGACTGATGCTAACATCCTCGCTATACGGAGTTACAATGTTTTTGGCCTTCGTAATTTCAGTTCTAACTAGTTCGGCGAACAGCGTATCAGATGCGTGAAGCTGACTGTTATATCGCCACAGCCCTGGCCCTCTTCCGCGCCCGCTATGCGTGGCGCTTATCTCAATCACGCTGTGGCCACTTTTAATTCCAGCCGATATTTTCGCTCGTACATCGTAATTAAAATGTATCGCTTCAGATATAAATATGAAATCGATTCTGGATTATTGGTTTGGGTTCGTGCGTCTCCATGTAAACTCACGAGCAGATGGATTTGTTTGCCTCCATATATCTATTAGGTAGAACTCTTCAAATATCTCTCGCAGCGTCGAACTAGCGCTTGAGTTGGTGAATTTTCCTATCTCGGCATCGAGAGTCCCTAGCTGGACGTTTAAATCCCCTGCCACCACCGTATTTGCTTCGGAAAACTCTATCATTACCTCCCGTAACTTATTAAAGAAGGTGATTTTGTCTCGCTGGATATCTACGGCTGGGCCATAGACACCAAGAAAAGCAAATGGGTCACCATTGAGCGAAAACCGCAACCCGACTATTCTGCCCTCGTCATCACTATGTTTCCCAAGAATTACTCCGCCAAAATTGTGAGGCAGTAAAATGACCACTCCAGCTTGGTGAACTGAGTCGTGACTGAATATTACATATGATCCCCACTCGTTTTCCCAGATAAGTTCTATATCAGTAGACGAGTGAGTCTCCTGCAAAGTGATCACGTACTTTGGATATGTTGTGTGCAGGAACCTGAAGATTGATCGCCTTTTTTTCCTATCACGCAGCCCGCGGACGTTAAAGCTAAGAACGGAAGCTATTCCCAAAATGTTACTTTTTGTTTTGAGCCAACTAAGTGAGTAATGCCTACTAGCCAATCAAGGTGAAATAACCCACAAAGAGCCCGAGCGCCGCGCCGCCCAGCCAGATCGACATCCGTATCACACACCGCCACGTCTCTGTCTCGCCAGGTCAGCACCGCGCACGTCACCAGCGCCATCTGGTCACTGGGGTCACCGACATGTACTGCAATCTGTCGGAGACCAAACACTGCCACACCTATTCCTGTAACGGGATCCCTAGCCCGACTCCTACTCCCTACCCCTCCCCTAATGACACCGGAGCTGACGACTGGCATATAAACCTGAAGCCAGCAGCGGCCGGCGCCCGGGCGGCCAGTTACACGAAAACCAACTAAACTGGATAACACGACAACACAAGCAGTAGGTGCTTGTCGCTTAGTTCTTCGGATCTCTAGAGATACATTGACCTGACCTAAAAATGACCTAAGCACTTTCGATAGAGCTTGTCTCGAGCTCGAGCTCGAAATAATGCATAGTTTTCCGATTGTCGCTACGTTGCGTGGTTTTTAAGATCCTAAGGGGAGGTCGGAAATCACCCTCCCCTCCCCCACCCCCCCGGCAGTTCGTGGTTGGCGTGAACCCCCGGTAGTTTGCGTGTTAACCCGCGAGTTACTGGGGGGGGGGCTATTTTTTTGCCCCCCCCCCCCCCCCCTCCCGTTATTTTGCAACTAAAAACGAAGAACAGTATCGTCACAACTTGACGTAATTCTCGTCACATCAATCATAGCCTCATATTTTT
>JAXIVJ010020079.1:0-12500 GCA_036785665.1 Chirona hameri | reverse complement strand
TTTTACCCAACACGATTTGATTATATATTTTAATACACTTTCTTTTTATATTGTCAAAAATGGCCTTATATCGCGCCGATTCAGGACAGAAGGCCGTAAATTTGTATTGTTTATCAAAACTATATGCATACTCTCTGAGTCAGAGTCCTGACGTCACGCGAATGTAAAAAAATGGTTCAGCCAATCAGATTCGAAAGTAGTTGCGTAAAGATAGACTCGCATTTGAGATGTGCCAACCGGCGGCCGGCGTTCGCTCGCTAGCACCAGCTGCAAGCTGATTGGCTGATGGTATAGCCTCTGCCCGGGCTATAACCAGTACAACATTCTTTCGCCAGCACCGCATTCCTTCGCCAAAAACTCAAATATATTCGGCTGGAGTCTTTTCAGTAAAGAAAACTTGCAGATAGAGGTTTCCCAGCACGGGCTACAAAACTGCTATCTCAGTTTAAAACTAATGTTGAAGGCGAACTATTTCCTTTAATGCCGGATGACCTCCAAATCTGACAAGAGTTGGTGGGGCAAAACGCAAAGTTGGCAGACTGGTTATTGATTCACCTTTTTTGGAAGGATTCAATCACGATTCATTTTGGAATATGGATGATTCAGTTACCGTATGATTCATGGATAACCATTTTGAGAAATTATTCTTTCCGATTCAAAGAATCAAAACATTTTTTTATCAAATCACGTTTGACTCACCATTGAAATAGCATTGCACAGTCTGTTTGATTCAATCAGCCTTGTTTCTATGCGGGTTTTGATTCAATCATGATTCATGAATACAAAAATCCGGTGTTGAATCGATTCTTCTTCGATTCAAGGGATTTTGATTGAACGATTCCAATCGATTCCATCAGAGTCGAATCAATAACCAGTCTGAAAGTTGGTGGGGCAGTGGCGCTACCATTTAAATAGGAAACTCCAGTCTTTCTGTCTCCACCCGTGCATGCAGACTGGTTCGACACTGATTTTGACTGATTCACTGATTTCACTGATTCACCACATATATATAAATGTTGAATCAAATGTGAATCTATTAAAATATTTGTTTTGATTCCTTGAATCGGAAAGAATCAATTCTAAAAAAAAATTATCTGTGAATCGAACGGTGATTGAATCATTCAGGTTCCAAAATGAATCATGATTGAATCGTTCCAATAAAGTTGAATCAATAACCAGTCTGGCATAGAGGTGTCTTTTAAGCCAGATAGGAGCCGTTTCCACCGTTCAGGATCCACTTTCCCTTCCTTCAAATCACGCCTTACAACCATGTCGGATCTGAGATTCGACTTTTTATTTTCATTATTTACCCCCGCACTCAACAACGCATTTTCATGACTTACCCAACCCCCAGCACAACAACATTTGTTTGGCTGGGGTAGGGGTAAAAGGGCCCTCAGTCTGGGAAAGGGGCCCTGGCGCTCCGGGGGCCATGCATGGCTCGCGGGTACTACCTTGGCGAAATCCTGGGTACGCCTATGGCCCTCTCAGGCATGGAATAGGTCCAAATGCCGTTTCGGATATTTATGGGGACTGCCCCCCCCCCCCCCCTCCCCTGTGGCGGGCCCCCCGACCAGATGCACCTGTCTAGAAAAATGCTGGCTACGCCCCTGCTCGTACTATTTACCACTCAACAACTTTCGCTGACGGCGCCCTCATGTGGGAGTATGGCGCCCTTTTTGCGAAATGTGTAACGAAATTCGAAACACGAAATCAAACTCGAAACCTAGATCCACCACTGGTTGAACCTGAGTACACTGGTTGAACCTGGTTGAACCTGTAGCTGCGGAGGGAAATGGGGGCTATTCCCTTCCTCCTCCTCCTCCTCCTGTAACGAAATTCCTCCTCCTCCTCCTCCTCCTCCTCCTCCTCCTCCTCCTCCTCCTCCTCCTCCTCCTCCTCCTCCTCCTCCTCCCCCTCCCCTCCCCTCCCCTCCCCTCCCCTCCCCTCCCCTCCCCTCCCCTCCCCTCCCCTCCCCTCCCCTCCCCTCCCCTCCCCTCCCCTCCCCTCCCTCCCTCCCTCCCTCCCTCCCTCCCTCCCTCCCTCCCTCCCTCCCTCCCTCCCTCCCTCCCTCCCTCCCTCCCTCCCTCCCTCCCTCCCTCCCTCCCTCCCTCCCTCCCTCCCTCCCTCCCCCCTGAGCAAAACAAAAATGTACACTAGATACAATATGCCTCTTCCTTAACCCGCCCCGTGGCTGAGGAGAAAATTTTGATTCTACTACTACCCCCGCCCCAGACTGGATACTGATTCAACTTTTTGGAACGATTCAATCATGATTCATTCTGGAATCTGAATGATTCAATCACCGTTCGATTAACTGGTACAATTTTGAGAATTGATTCATTCCGATTCAATTAATCAAAACAAATATTTTAATCGATTCAGGTTTGATTCAACATTTAAATATGAAGTGAATTTATGTCAGATCAATACAAATGGAAACATGCATATATATATGATCATAAAACACTGTTACAGCAATAGTATTTCAATATAAATGAATGTAGCCACTGGGACTGCATGTATTTTCACAATTTACCAGTGTACTTGAATCGTTAAATCTTTTGATTCAATCAGCCTTGATTTGATGCGGGTTTTGATTCAATCACGATTCATGAATCAAAAGATCTGGTGTTGAATCGATTATGTTTTGAACAGTGGCGGATCCAGGATTTCCTAAGGCATGCCTCAGGCCCAGGCCCGAGGGCGGCATATTTCCTCGGTGACAGGGGCGGCATGGGGCGCCAATCCAATATGTCAATTAAACGGGTCAATATGCCTCTTCCTTAACCCGCCCCCCCCCCCCCCTATCCCCCTCCCCCCATTTCGGCTGAATACCCAAGCGGGGCGCGGGACCCTTTTGAAAGTCTTGTGGCGGCATGAACGAAGGTCTGACTACGGTATACGTAGGTTCACACCATTCACAAACTAAGTTGCATACGTGGATAAACAAGGGGCAAAATCTTGTGTTACGACAGTTTCAGAGTCTGAGACAGTTTCAGAGACAGTTTCAGAGTCGTTCTTATTGGGTCGCGCCAATCCAAGGGGATACAAAAACGTTTTCAGCGTCGGTCACGGATTTTTACGAGATTTGGTCTCAAGATCAAATCGAACCACCTGTTTCCCAGAATCAGGTCCACTTTGACCTTACAGGTCTCCTTCAAGGCCAAATTCAATGTCGAAGGACGGGGACGCTTTAGCACCCAAAGTTTGCGTCCGATTGCAACACAAATGGTCTCAAACGATGCCTCGTGCCCATTTCCAGGATGACAAGCATTCTTAAAGTAAATTTGTTCCCCCGTGACCTTCAAGGTCAAAGGGCGGGGAGGGCTGTAGCGCCCAACTTTGGGCGCTAACTTGAAGGAACAACTCTAAGAATGCTTGTCATTCTGGAAATGGAAGGGACGGGAAAAAATCCCATCCTTTGACTCTGAATTTGGCATTAAAGGTCACAGGGCTTGACCAGTAAGGTCAAAATGGACCTGATTTTTTTTTTTGCAAGCAGGAGGTTCGTTTTGACGTTAGTCCTTAGGACCAAATCGCGTAAAAATCGGTGGCCAACGCTGAAAACGTTTCTGTGGAGCTGTGGACATCATGGACATAAGACTTTCATCCTAGCTATTTTTAGGTACCCCGAGTGGGAAAGGTACGTCAGCACCTTCAATGCCTCGCCAAGCATATTTAACCCTCGCCCTACGGGAGCTTTTTCACCTTCGCCTAACGGGGGGGGGGGGGCTGTCAGGCCCTTCCTGTTAACTTCCAAACCAAGCAACTTAAAGGAAATAGTTCACCTTCGGAATTTTTTTTCAGAACACGATTTTATTATATTTTTTAATACAGTTTCTTTTTTTCTGTTTAAAAATGGTCCTACATCGCGCCAATTCAGGACAGAAGGTTGTAAATTATTGATTTTATGGTGTGCGTTATTGGTCTGCGCATGCTCCATGGCAGTGCTGGCACTTTCAGACATCATATATGCGCCGTATTCCTTCGCCAAGAAGTCAAATATCTTCGGCTGGAGAGTCTTTTCAGCCAATACAAGTTCCAGATAAGGGTTTATCAACACGGGCTACAAAACTGCTATTTCAGTTCAAAACCCATGTTGAAGGTGAACTATTTCCTTTAAGAGCAATGCGGTAAGAACCAGCATGTTGCCTGTCATGAGAGGAATCTAACAGTATGCGATTTTCAGGTTTCAGGTCAACGGGTGACCTTCCAGGTCAAATGAATGACCTCGGATTTACCACGTCCAGAACAGCGATTTTGCTCTTCAAAAAACCTCAAAATTAGAAATTGATAAATGTAAATAAAAAGGCATTTTCCTAAACCAGTTTAGGCTCATAAATACAGAAAGGGTAATTATTTGTTCGTACCTTGTCAAAAAAGTAAAGTCAAAAAAGTTATTAAAAGAATGACGTCATGAGAGTCACTTAGGGGAGCCATCACTCAGTCAAAAATGAAGATATGGCTTCGAAATTTGGTATGGGTAATGTCCATACTCAGTTCACGCACACATATTCCGGTTTTTCTAACATTTTTGAAAATTTTGATTTTGTGGGGACTTTTCCAAAAAGCCAGTTTTTTTCATTTTAGGGGTAAAAAAACAAAATTTTGCAAATACGAGATTTCCATTTTGAAGAGAATGCCATTTTGTATCTTTGGTGGATTGCGTTTGCAATTTCCTTTAAAACTCTGCTTTCTACCATTTTTACAATATTTATCGTTTTCCCACCAACATGACGTCATCAAAACATGATTATCTCCCGAACTACTTAGAGGGAAATAATGACCTTTTGATTTTGTTAGCAACAATTTCTTAGGCTACCGTTATGGTTTTAAAATTATTTTATTTAAATTTAAGAATTAAATAAAATTATTCCCAAATTCAAAGTTGTAAGTTTGGAAAAAATACAAAACAAGTACCTTGTGTACTTCATGAAGGTCATTGACAAATTCGTCCTTCCCTACCATTGTTTACATCGAGTGCGGCATTTTTGGAGGCTCTGTGACGTTTCCGATCAAACTGAGCGCTGCTCGGACACACGCTAGTAGCGCTTTCGTTCTCCATGGCAACCAGGCGTCAGCCAATCAAAAGCCAGAAAGGGAATACGTTCTGGCTTTTCATTGGCTCACGCCTGGTTGCCATGGAGAAAAAAAGCGCTACTAGCGCTACTAGCGTGCGTTCGAGCAGCGCTCTGATCCGTGAAGCAATCCGTGAAGCATCCGTGATGCATGACTGACTATCAGTATAAGTCATGAATAACAACAACATGCAAACTATACCAACTCGAATAAAATAAGGGCGGAATGAATTGAACCCCAGGCAAGCTAGTATTCGCAAAGCACTCGGCACTGCGCCACAATAGCAAAAGGTCAGGGAAATGCATATTGGATACAATATTATTACGTCACAAGTTTCTGAAGTGTCAACTACTATAAAATACAGTTATAAAATACCTTTAATAATGATTAACAAGAAAATTCAAACTTAAAAACAATAATTTGAATAAATCTTTAATTAGCTTTCAACTCAAAATCAGATATATTTTGCAATGCTACACAAGAATGGCACCAGTGACGTCATTAACAAAGCCTGCTACGGGACTTGGGTATACTAATCAGGAACAACTCGCCACAATGGTTAAGTGCGCCGAGAAGCATGACAATGACTTTGTAAACAAATCGCCGACGCTAAATAGGTCGCCGTCGATGTGCATCGATGAGCTTCCGATTTAATTGCCGGTTTTGTGTTATTGTTTGTTAGTTTTTTGGGGATTTTTATTTTATTTTTCATGATAATATAAAGCATAGTGTTATATACAGCCACAGACAAATTATACAATACTCCTAATGTTGAAAACAAATTAATCGATTTTCAAAAATTGAGGGTCGCAACCACTAACTATGCCGCCGTTGATGTGCATCGATGAGCTTCCGATTTTATTGCCACTTTTTCCAATCGCTGTTAGTTTTAGAAGATCGCCGGGCATATAATCACAACAAGCAGAACGCACAATATATTTTCCACTCCATTGCGTAAAAAAAACAATACGGGAAAAGCCCGCAGTTTGATGAGGACCAAAAGTACTTGCAAGTACCGGTCGTTAAAAGTGTGGAACGCTTATCAACTTTAACTTGAAATATCTTTCGGTAGGAAAGTTTTCATGCAAAATGTGATGAATTTACAATATATTTTGGTCTCGTCTGGCCATTTCAAGTGCTAACTCCATTTTTGTGGAAAAAGATCATTATTTCCCTTTAACCAATTTCAATTTAATTTTGCAGCATACTTATAATTGTTGTAAACTCAGCTATCGAAAATTTCAGCAAGATTCAGCATGTGTAAAAAGTTATTCAAGAAAAACCTCAGGGAGTGGGGGCTCTCAGCCCCCCCCCCCCCCGTAGGGCGAGAGTTAAAGAAGTGTCACGGTTATTTCATGGGGGTCCAGGCCTCTTCGTAGGCGCCATCCAGGGCGCTATCGGGAGTGGGGGAGGGGGCAAAAGCGTGTTATTGGTTTCGAAGGTCACGGGTGCCCGGTCGCCGTCGGAGAGAAGCTGAAGGCGTCAGGGTGCCATCATTCTGAGTGCGCCGGGACACCTCATCGCTTTCGGGCCGGCAAGGTGCCATTCGGGGGCGGTATGATACCATCCGAGGGTATCGATTATGAAAATCGATTAATTTGTTTTCAACATTAGGAGTATTGTATAATTTGTCTGTGGCTGTATATAACACTATGCTTTATATTATCATGAAAAATAAAATAAAAATCCCCAAAAAACTAACAAACAATAACACAAAACCGGCAATTAAATCGGAAGCTCATCGATGCACATCGACGGCGACCTATTTAGCGTCGGCGATTTGTTTACAAAGTCATGTCTTCCGAAGGTGGCAAGACGTCTTCCGAACTCCGAAGGCGGTGTAATGCACTCTGCGGGCGGCAAAATGTCTTCCGAGGGCGGCAAAATGTTTTCGGAGGGCGACATGATGCTTTCCGAGGGCGGCATAATGCGTGCTGCGGGCGGCAATATGCCTTTCGAGGGCGGCAATGTCTCCAAAGGCGGCATGATGCCTTCCAAGAGCAGCATAATGCGCTCTGAGGGCAGCAGGATGCCTTCCGAGGGCGGCATATTGCACTCTGAGGGCGGCATAATGAGTTCTGAGGGCGGTAAGATGCCTTCCGAGGGCCACAAGACATCTTCCGAGGTCAAAATCTTTGTGGGCGGCAAAATGTATTCCGATGGCGGCAAGATGTTTTCCGAGGGCGGCATGATGCTTTCCGAGGGCGGCATAATGCGATCTGAGGGTGGCAACATGCCTTTCGAGGGCGGCAAGATGTCTTCCGGGGTCGGCATGATGCCTTCCAAGAGCTGCATAATGCGTTCTGAGGGCGCCAGGATGCCTTCCGAGGGCGGCATACTGCGCTCTGAGGGCGGCATAATGTGCTCTGAGGGCGGCAAGATGCCTTCAGAAGGCGACAAGACCTCTTCCGAGTGCGGCAAAATGTCTTCCGAGGGCGACACGATGTTTTCCGAGGGCGACACCTTGTTTTCCGAGGGCAGCATGATACCTTCCGAGGGCGGCATAATGCCTTCCGAGGGCGGCATAATGCCTTCCGAGGGCGGCAATGTACCTTCCGAGGGCGACATAATGCGTTGTGAGGGCGGCAAGCTATCTTCTGAGGGTGCCAGTGTGCCTTTCAAGAGGGCTACGTTGCTGTCGGTAGACACAAGGGCGCCCTGGCGGCCTCCCGAGAACGCTACGGCGCCTTCGGCGCCGGCAAATCCTTTGCAAGAACGGCGTAACGGCGCCTTCGGCGCTACGGTGCCCGAGGGCACTGTTTTCTAAGGCAGGGGGCTTCAGCCCCTGCGCCCCCCCCCCCCCCTGGATCCGCCACTGGTTTTGATTCAATTAATTTTGATTGAACGATTCCAATCGATTCAATCAGTGTCGAATAAATAACCAGTCTGACCCGCCCCCCCCCCCCCTGAGAAAAATCCTGCGTGCCTGAACCTGAGTTGTGCCCCCCCCCCCCCCCCCCCCCCAACTGATTTTGCGAAACTACACCCCTGACTGCGGGTCTATTGAAATTCCCTTAAATGCAAGTTCTTAGCACTTTCAATACACTAAAATAATAGCCCCGTGTGTCACGTACGAGAATGCTACATTCCATTTTACCCTTTGCTTCTTTCTAAAGGACTAAAGGTTATTCCTAATGATATGACCAGATGCGTCGCTACCTTCTAAAAAGTCGGGGGTCCACTGCTAGGGGGGCGCCATACCCAGAGGGGTGCCCCGGCCTAGAGGGGCGCAAACCCCATGAATTTGCTGGATTTCATTCAGGGGCGAAGGGGGGGGGGGGGGGGGCAAATCCAGTGGCGTATTCCCCCCCCCCCAAAAAAAAGAGTTAAACTGTAGGTATGCATGTCCGACGACCGTTTTTTTTTGGAGGGGGGACAAATCATGGTTTCAGGACCTTGCAGGCGGCCGTGGCCCCTTGCCCCCTCGATCCGCTCCTGATTTCACTTGCTTTATTTTCGGTTCCTCTTTCACATAAAAAGAGGTTAGGTGGTGAACCATGAATATATAGATATCGACGAATCAAGACGAAATATCGAATATAAATGTCGACGTTACGCAGCGGCAATTCAATTTTGTATTGGTTTTAAATCGAAAAATACCGCTTTGACAACTACAAACATACACCCGCACAGCCGCGCGCATATGCAAGGACTGCACATTGCACATCAAGGGCGGATCCAGCCGACCGTTTTTTGTTGTTTTTTCTTTTCTTTTCTTGGGGGGGGGGGGCAAACCGTTTTTAGCGGACATTACCTACCCCAATTTTGAATTTCTTCCCGGATTTGGGCCACTTTATTTTGCAACCACACTATTCTAATGATGTCTTTATTTTGATATTTTTGTGTGTTTTTCGCTTTCCGACCCTTTGGGATATCGAAAAAGGAAAGATGTCAGCTGTTTGTATTGTTCCGACATTGCCTTACAATGAGCAAAACTATGTCAATTGTCTGCTGTACCCAGGGGCGTCGCCGACAATTTTTTAGTGGAGGGGTCGGCTGAAATGACGAAAAAATATACCCTATTTTTGTATTGGTGTAGTTTTAAGCCTTTGCAGCATTTTTAATGTGGATTTTCATATTATAGTAGGTACTCGTTATTTAGCGCCGCGAAGCGGCGCGAAATTTTTACGGGTTTGCCTGATAAACCCCAGAAACATAGGAGGTGGGCCTTGTAGAGAATAAGAGGCTAAACATGCTATTCACCCAATTCACCGTTACAACAAACCGAAGACGATGGCAATGGCTCGTTATGACGATGGCCACCGGTGTGACGCCGCGAAGCGGCGTACATTTTTTTAGTTTTAGGTCGTGGAAAACGAAATGTTAATATTGGAACCAGACCGTGAGTGGAGCCAAGCATCAGGTAACCCCAATTCCTGGTTGCACATCTCGGTATGATGAAAAATATTGAAATTAAGGTAGTTTTTCACATATATATATATATATATATATATATATATATATATATATATATATATATATATATATATATATATATATATATATATATATATATATATATATATATATATATATATATATATATATATATATATATATATATATATATATATATATATATATATATATATATATATATATATATATATATATATATATATATATATATATATATATATATATATATATATATATATATATATATATATATATATATAAATATATATATATATATATATATATATATATATATATATATATATATATATATATATATATATATATATATATATATATATATATATATATATATATATATATATATATATATATATATATATATATATATATATATATATATATATATATATATATATATATATATATATATATATATATATATATATATATATATATATATATATATATATATATATATATATATATATATATATATATATATATATATATATATATATCTATATATATATCTATATCTATATCTATATCTATATCTATATCTATATCTATATCTATATCTCATCTTTATCTATATCTATATCTATATCTATATCTATATCTATATCTATATCTATATCTATATCTATATCTATGTCTGTCTATGTCTATGTCTATGTCTATGTCTATGTCTATGTCTATGTCTATGTCTATGTCTATGTCTATGTCTATGTCTATGTCTATGTCTATGTCTATGTCTATGTCTATGTCTATGTCTATGTCTATGTCTATGTCTATGTCTATGTCTATGTCTATGTCTATGTCTATGTCTATGTCTATGTCTATGTCTATGTCTATGTCTATGTCTATGTCTATGTCTATGTCTATGTCTATGTCTATGTCTATGTCTATGTCTATGTCTATGTCTATGTCTATGTCTATGTCTATGTCTATGTCTATGTCTATGTCTATGTCTATGTCTATGTCTATGTCTATGTCTATGTCTATGTCTATGTCTATGTCTATGTCTATGTCTATGTCTATGTCTATGTCTATGTCTATGTCTATGTCTATGTCTATGTCTATGTCTATGTCTATGTCTATGTCTATGTCTATGTCTATGTCTATGTCTATGTCTATGTCTATGTCTATGTCTATGTCTATGTCTATGTCTATGTCTATGTCTATGTCTATGTCTATGTCTATGTCTATGTCTATGTCTATGTCTATGTCTATGTCTATGTCTATGTCTATGTCTATGTCTATGTCTATGTCTATGTCTATGTCTATGTCTATGTCTATGTCTATGTCTATGTCTATGTCTATGTCTATGTCTATGTCTATGTCTATGTCTATGTCTATGTCTATGTCTATGTCTATGTCTATGTCTATGTCTATGTCTATGTCTATGTCTATGTCTATGTCTATGTCTATGTCTATGTCTATGTCTATGTCTATGTCTATGTCTATGTCTATGTCTATGTCTATGTCTATGTCTATGTCTATGTCTATGTCTATGTCTATGTCTATGTCTATGTCTATGTCTATGTCTATGTCTATGTCTATGTCTATGTCTATGTCTATGTCTATGTCTATGTCTATGTCTATGTCTATGTCTATGTCTATGTCTATGTCTATGTCTATGTCTATGTCTATGTCTATGTCTATGTCTATGTCTATGTCTATGTCTATGTCTATGTCTATGTCTATGTCTATGTCTATGTCTATGTCTATGTCTATGTCTATGTCTATGTCTATGTCTATGTCTATGTCTATGTCTATGTCTATGTCTATGTCTATGTCTATGTCTATGTCTATGTCTATGTCTATGTCTATGTCTATGTCTATGTCTATGTCTATGTCTATGTCTATGTCTATGTCTATGTCTATGTCTATGTCTATGTCTATGTCTATGTCTATGTCTATGTCTATGTCTATGTCTATGTCTATGTCTATGTCTATGTCTATGTCTATGTCTATGTCTATGTCTATGTCTATGTCTATGTCTATGTCTATGTCTATGTCTATGTCTATGTCTATGTCTATGTCTATGTCTATGTCTATGTCTATGTCTATGTCTATGTCTATGTCTATGTCTATGTCTATGTCTATGTCTATGTCTATGTCTATGTCTATGTCTATGTCTATGTCTATGTCTATGTCTATGTCTATGTCTATGTCTATGTCTATGTCTATGTCTATGTCTATGTCTATGTCTATGTCTATGTCTATGTCTATGTCTATGTCTATGTCTATGTCTATGTCTATGTCTATGTCTATGTCTATGTCTATGTCTATGTCTATGTCTATGTCTATGTCTATGTCTATGTCTATGTCTATGTCTATGTCTATGTCTATGTCTATGTCTATGTCTATGTCTATGTCTATGTCTATGTCTATGTCTATGTCTATGTCTATGTCTATGTCTATGTCTATGTCTATGTCTATGTCTATGTCTATGTCTATGTCTATGTCTATGTCTATGTCTATGTCTATGTCTATGTCTATGTCTATGTCTATGTCTATGTCTATGTCTATGTCTATGTCTATGTCTATGTCTATGTCTATGTCTATGTCTATGTCTATGTCTATGTCTATGTCTATGTCTATGTCTATGTCTATGTCTATGTCTATGTCTATGTCTATGTCTATGTCTATGTCTATGTCTATGTCTATGTCTATGTCTATGTCTATGTCTATGTCTATGTCTATGTCTATGTCTATGTCTATGTCTATGTCTATGTCTATGTCTATGTCTATGTCTATGTCTATGTCTATGTCTATGTCTATGTCTATGTCTATGTCTATGTCTATGTCTATGTCTATGTCTATGTCTATGTCTATGTCTATGTCTATGTCTATGTCTATGTCTATGTCTATGTCTATGTCTATGTCTATGTCTATGTCTATGTCTATGTCTATGTCTATGTCTATGTCTATGTCTATGTCTATGTCTATGTCTATGTCTATGTCTATGTCTATGTCTATGTCTATGTCTA
>JAXIVJ010020078.1:0-15517 GCA_036785665.1 Chirona hameri | reverse complement strand
CGGGACGACTGACGAGGTGTCTGTACAGATGTCGGAGGTGGAGCAGCGGACAGACTGGTTTTGACCGTACCCCTCCCACAGACGGGACGACTGACGAGGTGTCTGTACAGATGTCGGAGGTGGAGCAGCGGACAGGCTGGTTCTGACCGTACCCTTCCCACAGACGGGACGAGGTGTCGGTACAGATGCCCGAGGTGGAGCGGCGGACAGACTGGTTCTGACCGTACCCCTCCCACAGACGGGACGAGGTGTCGGTACAGATGCCCGAGGTGGAGCGGCGGACAGGCTGGTTCTGACCGTACCCCTCCCACAGACGGGACGAGGTGTCGGTACAGATGCCCGAGGTGGAGCGGCGGACAGGCTGGTTCTGACCGTACCCTTCCCACAGACGGGACGAGGTGTATGTACAGATGTCGGAGGTGGAGCGGCGGACAGGCTGGTTCTGACCGTACCCTTCCCACAGACGGGACGACTGACGAGGTGTCTGTACAGATGTCGGAGGTGGAGCAGCGGACAGGCTGGTTCTGACCGTACCCTTCCCACAGACGGGACGAGGTGTCGGTACAGATGCCCGAGGTGGAGCGGCGGACAGACTGGTTCTGACCGTACCCCTCCCACAGACGGGACGAGGTGTCGGTACAGATGCCCGAGGTGGAGCGGCGGATAGGCTGGTTCTGACCGTACCCCTCCCACAGACGGGACGAGGTGTCGGTACAGATGCCCGAGGTGGAGCGGCGGACAGGCTGGTTCTGACCGTACCCTTCCCACAGACGGGACGAGGTGTCGGTACAGATGCCCGAGGTGGAGCAGCGGACAGACTGGTTCTGACCGTACCCCTCCCACAGACGGGACGACCGACGAGGTGTCTGTACAGATGTCGGAGGTGGAGCAGCGGACAGGCTGGTTCTGACCGTACCCTTCCCACAGACGGGACGAGGTGTCGGTACAGATGCCCGAGGTGGAGCGGCGGACAGACTGGTTCTGACCGTACCCCTCCCACAGACGGGACGAAGTGTCGGTACAGATGCCCGAGGTGGAGCGGCGGACAGACTGGTTCTGACCGTACCCCTCCCACAGACGGGACGAGGTGTCGGTACAGATGCCCGAGGTGGAGCGGCGGACAGGCTGGTTCTGACCGTACCCCTCCCACAGACGGGACGAGGTGTCGGTACAGATGCCCGAGGTGGAGCGGCGGACAGGCTGGTTCTGACCGTACCCTTCCCACAGACGGGACGAGGTGTATGTACAGATGTCGGAGGTGGAGCGGCGGACAGGCTGGTTCTGACCGTACCCTTCCCACAGACGGGACGACTGACGAGGTGTCTGTACAGATGTCGGAGGTGGAGCAGCGGACAGACTGGTTCTGACCGTACCCCTCCCACAGACGGGACGACTGACGAGGTGTCTGTACAGATGCCCGAGGTGAAGCGGCGGACAGACTGGTTCTGACCGTACCCCTCCCACAGACGGGACGAGGTGTCTGTACAGATGCCCGAGGTGGAGCGGCGGACAGGCTGGTTCTGACCGTACCCCTCCCACAGACGGGACGACTGACGAGGTGTCTGTACAGATGTCGGAGGTGGAGCAGCGGACAGGCTGGTTCTGACCGTACCCTTCCCACAGACGGGACGACTGACGAGGTGTCTGTACAGATGTCGGAGGTGGAGCAGCGGACAGGCTGGTTCTGACCGTACCCTTCCCACAGACGGGACGACTGACGAGGTGTCTGTACAGATGTCGGAGGTGGAGCGGCGGACAGACTGGTTCTGACCGTACCCCTCCCACAGACGGGACGACTGACGAGGTGTCTGTACAGATGTCGGAGGTGGAGCAGCGGACAGGCTGGTTCTGACCGTACCTTTCCCACAGACGGGACGACTGACGAGGTGTCTGTACAGATGTCGGAGGTGGAGCAGCGGACAGGCTGGTTCTGACCGTACCCCTCCCACAGACGGGACGACTGACGAGGTGTCTGTACAGATGTCGGAGGTGGAGCAGCGGACAGGCTGGTTCTGACCGTACCCCTCCCACAGACGGGACGAGGTGTCGGTACAGATGCCCGAGGTGGAGCGGCGGACAGACTGGTTCTGACCGTACCCCTCCCACAGACGGGACGAGGTGTCTGTACAGATGCCCGAGGTGGAGCGGCGGACAGGCTGGTTCTGACCGTACCCCTCCCACAGACGGGACGACTGACGAGGTGTCTGTACAGATGTCGGAGGTGGAGCAGCGGACAGACTGGTTCTGACCGTACCCCTCCCACAGACGGGACGAGGTGTCGGTACAGATGCCCGAGGTGGAGCGGCGGACAGACTGGTTCTGACCGTATCCCTCCCACAGACGGGACGAGGTGTCGGTACAGATGCCCGAGGTGGAGCGGCGGACAGGCTGGTTCTGACCGTACCCCTCCCACAGACGGGACGAGGTGTCGGTACAGATGCCCGAGGTGGAGCGGCGGACAGGCTGGTTCTGACCGTACCCCTCCCACAGACGGGACGAGGTGTATGTACAGATGTCGGAGGTGGAGCGGCGGACAGGCTGGTTCTGACCGTACCCCTCCCACAGACGGGACGACTGACGAGGTGTCTGTACAGATGTCGGAGGTGGAGCAGCGGACAGACTGGTTCTGACCGTACCCTTCCCACAGACGGGACGAGGTGTCGGTACAGATGCCCGAGGTGGAGCGGCGGACAGACTGGTTCTGACCGTACCCCTCCCACAGACGGGACGACTGACGAGGTGTCTGTACAGATGTCGGAGGTGGAGCAGCGGACAGACTGGTTCTGACCGTACCCCTCCCACAGACGGGACGAGGTGTCGGTACAGATGCCCGAGGTGGAGCGGCGGACAGACTGGTTCTGACCGTACCCCTCCCACAGACGGGACGAGGTGTCGGTACAGATGCCCGAGGTGGAGCGGCGGACAGACTGGTTCTGACCGTACCCCTCACACAGACGGGACGAGGTGTCTGTACAGATGTCGGAGGTGGAGCGGCGGACAGGCTGGTTCTGACCGTACCCCTCCCACAGACGGGACGAGGTGTATGTACAGATGTCGGAGGTGGAGCGGCGGACAGGCTGGTTCTGACCGTACCCCTCCCACAGACGGGACGAGGTGTATGTACAGATGTCGGAGGTGGAGCGGCGGACAGGCTGGTGCTGACCGTACCCCTCCCACAGACGGGACGAGGCGTCTGTGCAGATGCCCGAGGTGGAGCGGCGGACAGGCTGGTTCGGTGTGGACTCCGGACACCATAAGCAGCAGTTCCAGGCCGCCTCCTGGGAGCGACTCTACTGGGTCGATATCAGGGTCAGTATCGCCACTCACTTGGTGGTCGGTAGGATTCCGGTCCTTCGGTAGATAAAAACGCCTGTCTGGTGGGTTTATGCTGTTTCTCATTTTCGCTCATGCTTCTTGTCTGGATACAACACCATAAGTGCGATTTATTTCTCTCCATTCGGATACTTTCCAGTGGATAACATTGTCTTATCTGTGTGTTCTCATAAAGGTCTAGACATTTGACATTTGACGGAGGGTGCTATCTCCGTTTTAGCAGTTATGTTTGACCCAGCCTTGTATCTGGACAGTAGTTCTCTATCTGGCTGTGTTCTATATTAGTTATGATCTGTTGGATGCCGACACGAATCAGTGACTATGTTGTGAGTGAGACGTGAGTCACAGCTCTGTAATGGACTCGAACCCGTCCGTCTACCCCGCAGCTGCCGCAGCCTGTGGTGTTGTTCCGCCTCTCGGACAACACTCGCCTGTTCACTCCGGCTGACCGTCTGCACGCGGTGAGGGCGAGCGTGCTGCGGCCGCACCTCACCCTGCTCACCTCCAGCCGGCACCTGGTGGTGGTGGACGCTCGCCAGCCGCGCACACCCTGGCTCCGGTCTCGACTGACCGTGCCGCCGGCGCCGGTCTACCTCAGCTGCTGCCCCGCGGCCAGCAGCGCCGGCCGAGGCAGGGACGGTGGTGGCAGCGGGGACACCGAGCTTGTGGCTGTGGGCAGTCAGGCTGACCACCACGTGCAGGCACTGGTATTTGACTGGACGGCGGGTGCCGAGCTGGGCGGTTCGCGACTCCTAGGCTGCGCTCGGCCGCCGCTGGAGGCTTCCGGAGCGCCCGGGCTGGAGGCTGCCCGCCGCCTGACGCTGCCCCTGGCTGGGCTGGCTGTCCACCGGCCCAGCGCCGGGCGGAATCACCTTTACACGACCAACAGCTGTGGGGATGTGTTCGTGCATCCACTGGTGGCGAACGATCCGGGCGGTGACGGCAGCGGTGAGGGTCGGAGGGACGAGATCGAGGGATCAGCAGAGAAGGAGGTGATGGCAAGGAAGCCGAACAGCACACGGGAACAGGCGGAACACGGCGCGGGGACAGACCAGCGGAGGAGTGCCAGAGAGAGGAGGAAGGCCAAGGCCCGCCGCCGCAGCCGCCGCCAGTGTGGCCGCCTGGTATCGACCTGGAGAGACACGGTGGAGGAGCAGCGGCACCACAGAGCACGCAGCACTGTGCTTCGCTGTGAGAGGGTGTCGAGATGGCCTGGTGATCTCAGAGGTGGGTGGGGCGGCGTGGAGTACGGCCCGGTGATCTCAGAGGTGGGTGGCAGGATGGAGCGGCGTGGAGTACGGCCCGGCGATCTCAGAGGTGGGTGGCAGGATGGAGTGACGTGGAGTACGGCCCGGTGATCTCAGAGGTGGGTGGCAGGATGGAGCGGCGTGGAGTACGGCCCGGTGATCTCAGGTGGGTGGGGCGGCGTGGAGTACGGCCCGGTGATCTCAGAGGTGGGTGGCAGGATGGAGCGGCGTGGAGTACGGCCCGGTGATCTCAGAGGTGGGTGGCAGGATGGAGCGCGGCGTGGAGTACGGCCCGGTGATCTCAGGTGGGTGGCAGGATGGGGCGGCGTGGAGTACGGCCCGGTGATCTCAGGTGGGTGGGGCGGCGTGGAGTACGGCCCGGTGATCTCAGGTGGGTGGGGCGGCGTGGAGTACGGCCCGGTGATCTCAGAGGTGGGTGGCAGGGTGGAGCGGCGTGGAGTACGGCCCGGCGATCTCAGAGGTGGGTGGCAGGATGGAGCGGCGTAGAGTACGGCCCGGTGATCTCAGAGGTGGGTGGCAGGGTGGGGCGGCGTGGAGTACGGCCCGGTGATCTCAGAGGTGGGTGGCAGGATGGAGCGGCGTGGAGTACGGCCCGGTGATCTCAGGTGGGTGGGGCGGCGTGGAGTACGGCCCGGTGATCTCAGAGGTGGGTGGCAGGATGGAGCGGCGTGGAGTACGGCCCGGTGATCTCAGAGGTGGGTGGCAGGATGGAGCGGCGTGGAGTACGGCCCGGTGATCTCAGGTGGGTGGGGCGGCGTGGAGTACGGCCCGGTGATCTCAGGTGGGTGGGGCGGCGTGGAGTACGGCCCGGTGATCTCAGAGGTGGGTGGCAGGGTGGAGCGGCGTGGAGTACGGCCCGGCGATCTCAGAGGTGGGTGGCAGGATGGAGCGGCGTAGAGTACGGCCCGGTGATCTCAGAGGTGGGTGGCAGGGTGGGGCGGCGTGGAGTACGGCCCGGTGATCTCAGAGGTGGGTGGCAGGATGGAGCGGCGTGGAGTACGGCCCGGTGATCTCAGGTGGGTGGGGCGGCGTGGAGTACGGCCCGGTGATCTCAGAGGTGGGTGGCAGGATGGAGCGGCGTGGAGTACGGCCCGGTGATCTCAGAGGTGGGTGGCAGGATGGAGCGGCGTGGAGTACGGCCCGGTGATCTCAGAGGTGGGTGGCAGGATGGAGCGGCGTAGAGTACGGCCCGGTGATCTCAGAGGTGGGTGGCAGGATGGAGCGGCGTGGAGTACGGTCCGGTGATCTCAGAGGTGGGTGGCAGGGTGGAGCGGCGTGGAGTACGGCCCGGTGATCTCAGGTGGGTGGCAGGATGGAGCGGCGTGGAGTACGGCCCGGTGATCTCAGGTGGGTGGGGCGGCGTGGAGTACGGCCCGGTGATCTCAGAGGTGGGTGGCAGGATGGAGCGGCGTGGAGTACGGCCCGGTGATCTCAGAGGTGGGTGGCAGGATGGAGCGGCGTGGAGTACGGCCTGGTGATCTCAGAGGTGGGTGGCAGGATGGAGCGGCGTGGAGTACGGCCCGGTGATCTCAGGTGGGTGGCAGGATGGAGCGGCGTGGAGTACGGCCCGGTGATCTCAGGTGGGTGGGGCGGCGTGGAGTACGGCCCGGTGATCTCAGAGGTGGGTGGCAGGATGGAGCGGCGTGGAGTACGGCCTGGTGATCTCAGAGGTGGGTGGCAGGATGGGGGCGGCGTGGAGTACGGCCCGGTGATCTCAGATGGGTGGCAGGATGGAGCGGCGTGGAGTACGGCCCGGTGATCTCAGGTGGGTGGGGCGGCGTGGAGTACGGCCCGGTGATCTCAGAGGTGGGTGGCAGGATGGAGCGGCGTGGAGTACGGTCCGGTGATCTCAGAGGTGGGTGGCAGGGTGGAGCGGCGTGGAGTACGGCCCGGTGATCTCAGGTGGGTGGGGCGGCGTGGAGTACGGCCCGGTGATCTCAGAGGTGGGTGGCAGGATGGAGCGGCGTGGAGTACGGCCCGGTGATCTCAGAGGTGGGTGGCAGGATGGAGCGGCGTGGAGTACGGCCCGGTGATCTCAGGTGGGTGGGGCGGCGTGGAGTACGGCCCGGTGATCTCAGAGGTGGGTGGCAGGATGGAGCGGCGTGGAGTACGGCCCGGTGATCTCAGAGGTGGGTGGCAGGATGGAGCGGCGTGGAGTACGGCCCGGTGATCTCAGAGGTGGGTGGCAGGATGGAGCGGCGTGGAGTACGGCCCGGTGATCTCAGGTGGGTGGGGCGGCGTGGAGTACGGCCCGGTGATCTCAGAGGTGGGTGGCAGGATGGAGCGGCGTGGAGTACGGCCCGGTGATCTCAGAGGTGGGTGGCAGGATGGAGCGGCGTGGAGTACGGCCCGGTGATCTCAGGTGGGTGGGGCGGCGTGGAGTACGGCCCGGTGATCTCAGAGGTGGGTGGCAGGATGGAGTGACGTGGAGTACGGCCCGGTGATCTCAGAGGTGGGTGGCAGGATGGAGCGGCGTGGAGTACGGCCCGGTGATCTCAGAAGTGGGTGGCAGGGTGGAGCGGCGTGGAGTACGGCCCGGTGATCTCAGAGGTGGGTGGCAGGATGGAGCGGCGTGGAGTACGGCCCGGTGATCTCAGAAGTGGGTGGCAGGGTGGAGCGGCGTGGAGTACGGCCCGGTGATCTCAGAGGTGGGTGGCAGGATGGAGCGGCGTGGAGTACGGCCCGGTGATCTCAGAGGTGGGTGGCAGGATGGAGCGACGTGGAGTACGGCCCGGTGATCTCAGAGGTGGGTGGCAGGATGGAGCGACGTGGAGTACGTGGGCTTAAGTCCGGTGTATATATGCAATTTTACTCGCTTCACAGGGAGCCGAAGGCTCGATATTTCACTGTCACTTGTGTCTGTTCACTGTTACTGTTCGCTGTTAACTATCACAGGACTGTTTCCTTGTTGCTCGGTTCACTGCTGTCAGGTTTCACTGGCCCGCTGATGTTTCCTTACGTCTGTCTGTGACGAGTTTGTTTGATAAACCTGCTGTTACAGCCGCTTACCGTGCTGTGTTCCAGAGCTGCTGGACTCACCTCCGTTGGAAATGGACGCTGAGTGCAGCGAGCCGCCGCGCTGGTGCCCCCCTGGACCGGACAATATCCCCAGTCCGGCACCAGAGCGCACCCCACAGCGAGTGAGGAGATGGCTCAATAGAGCCACGCTGCCAGGGGAGGACCAAACCGACCGGACTCCCGCACCAGGGGAGGACCAAACCGACCGGACTCCCGCACCAGGGGAGGACCAAACCAACCGGACTCCCGCACCATGGGAGAACCAAACCGACCGGACTCCCGCACCAGGGGAGGACCAAACCGACCGGACTCCCGCACCAGGAGAGGACCAAACCAACTGGACTCCCAGACCGCGAGCGGGCGTCCTGTCGGACTCGGCCCGGCGGCGGCCGGAATCCGGGGACGAGTCGCCAGCGAGCCTGGCGGGTGACGCTTCCTCTACAGACGTCTCCACGCCGCCCCACTCCGAGATCGAGGAGCTGCTGATGCGCTGGTGAGTCGATCGAACCCCAGGTGACGAGACACCATGTCCCTCACAGCTTCAGGGGCATGTGTTGGGATAGTTTATGAGGGCATATTTCTTCGGCTTTCGGATCAGACTTATCCTCTCCTTTATTCCACTCTTTGTCTCGCTTAAATTTTCGATTCAGTGCGATTCCTTGTCTCGTGTATTCCCTACTGGCTAATATTGTATCGTACCATAAGTGTCCCGAGATGTAAATGTTTCTATGTTCCGTTAAATCGTTACTCTTCGCAAGATCACTTTTCTTCGGTCATTTTAACTAACGACTAAACAGTACCACGATCCCATACGGTTGAATGAAATACGACGTGAAAATGGTGGAGAATTTGTTTGAAGTGCTTGTTTAGGCAAATAGTGAGGAAAGTAACAGGGACGGATTTTCACCTCTTTTTTTGGTAGCGCAGTACACAAATTTGAGCTTAACACGCGCAGTGGAGAGGAGTATTCCACTAACACGCAGTGGAGAGGGGTATGCCACTAACACGCAGTGGAGAGGGGTATGCCACTATCACGCAGTGGAGAGGGGGGCGCTTTAGTGCCCCACCCCCTAAGATCTACGAAAGTATGAGAGCTAGAACGATCAAACTTACAGGTTAAGTAGGTGCTATGATGATCTACATTTTCTGACATTTTCGTGACCTTAGGTCAATATCTTCCAGGTCAAACGAGGTCACGAAGGTCAAATCTGGCCAAATGTTGCAATTTGGGGAAATTGACCTCTGTGCCGTCACAGGTCACCAGCAATGTGTCCAAAGTTGTGTCCGGGGATGAACATTGACATTGGCTACCGAATGGCGTTTGAATCATCCCAATCCGACTGTTGGTTCCGAAGATATCTCTTCGCCGACCTCTATTCTGGCCGCCATCTTGGATGTCAAATCGATATAACTCAAAAATGTACTGACCGATTTTCTTCTTTTTTTTGTGTCAAATGATCCGCTATTAAGTTGGCTTTAATGTCGCGCAAAAAAGCACCGCCCTCCGCTTCGTTTTCGAGCTATTCACGAAAAACATGGGGGGGGACAAAAGCCCCCCCCCCCCTCCACTGCGCGTGTTTAGGAGTACATAATGAGAAGAATTTTATTTTATTTTATCAGACGCAGGTAAAGGCCTAAAATCTGACTCCATTGTTTAACATAAAGATTAGGTATCATGTGACCAATAAGTGCTGGTCATTTAGCAAATCTGACACAATGACAGTGTAGACAATATGGTGTTGTTATCCAATAAGAAATTAATTATAAATGGCATTTGATTCACAAGGGAGAAAACAACTGTTTACAATGCATTAATAAATATGATAAAAATCAACAAAACGCTGGTTGAAGTAAGTAGGTTTTAAGTTCGATGCTTTTAACCAAATTAACTCAGGTCTGGTGCAGGTTCATCATCCCATCATGTCATAAAAACGTTGTCCAAATACGGAGATAAATGTTGGGCAAAATACGTCTTACACATTGAAAGAGCAAATCTAAGAATTTCGCTGGGATTGAGGGTAACTCCTGGTCACATCACCATTAATGGGTAGCGGTGTATTAAAAACAAATACTATCTTCTGGCCATTGCATTGTGACTCCAACAATGCACCGTAGAACAAATCATATCTAAACGAAAAGCTACGGTGACGTACCTTCGAACCATCCGACAGTCAGACACACGCTCGTCCGCGGCGCCGCACGTGCAATCCCGACTGCGCCACATTCAGCTCAGATTTGTGACCATATGTAGGGAAACTTACTGGCCAAAATATCTACTGAAAGGGGGACTCAGCGCAGTAAAGGAATCTTTGATTGAAGTCTGGGGAATTATGGGCGCCTCCGCCCGCCTCCGGAGCATATTCCGGAGAGAGATCAAAGAATATGGGTATATATTTTATCTGCTCACTATTATCTGTCTAACGATGTGCATAAAATGTTGTTTTAACGACTCCATAACTTATTTAACTTTAAAAACTGTATTGGTTTGTTGGTATTCTGGACCCTGGGCCTCCCAAACATATGGCTATGGGACAAGGCGGAGCCTGTATACCAAGACCCCACTGGTTTGCCGTCTAGGCCCGTAGGTGTCCATATGCGCGATAACTGATCGTCGACATTTTTGGCGCATGGAATGGTGTGGATTGCCTCTTGGAAAGGTGTTATGTAACATTACCATTTCAGTGTGAGCTGTTTGAGCTGTTGTGTGTAGTGCAAATCCGGTAGGTATTGTAGTGAGGGGTGCTTAGGTAATTTGCGATTTCCAGTGGGAATCATGGTCGGTATGTACTTGGTATCATAACACACATACTTTCCACATTCATCCACATTTGATTAGCTCAAGGTCAGTGAACCAGGCAACATTCACATCTCATCCTCCTTGTGCTTTGTTGAGGATGTCATGTCTTCACTTGTGCATCTGCCTGTCTGGTGCAGTTGGAGGGCTGCTCTGGTGGTCTGGTAATCTGACAAGGGTTGGGTTGAGTTGAGTTGTCACATTGAATTGGCTATTTTCCTTGAAGTAACAAACGCGGACTTTTCCGCCCATGGAAAGTAATGTTGTTTGCATAGCAGTTTAAAGCATACTTGTGAGCATCTTCTGAGCAGTTATAAGTGACCAGTGCGTAAGTAAGTAAAGAAGTCGAAGAGTTAGCCGTCGATTACGAGTGGCTTATCTGAGTCGTGTCTAACCCTGGTCGTGGACTTTCTGCACATGAATTCAGTGGCGGTTACAAATCCGTTTTATCTGCTTGAGACCAAACAAATCGGCAGTGTCAAACTATAATTGTATTCGCTTTAAAGGGAATGTTTCACCTTTCTGAAAGTTGTCAAATATACGCTGGTTGTAGTCGAAAATATGAAGTAAGTGCTGCTGAAAACGATGGTGATATTTTTCTCTCGAAAAGTCACTTAACTTTATACAAATTAAGTTTTTAAATTTGGGATGATGTCATTATTGAGCTATAGACATCCGCTGATTAGCTGACGAAGTGGGATTGGTTGAAAATGTGGCTGTCAGCCAATCAGCGGCGGCACTAGCCTAAACCCCATTTTGCAACTTATACATTAAATTGCTTAAACACGGCTAAGTTGTGGGGAAAATGACCTTAGTATTTTCGACATTTCAATAACCGCCAAAGATAATGGCTATCTCAGTTCAAAACCAATACAAAGGTGAGACATTCCCTTTAAAGGGAATAGGTCACCTTGAAAGTTGTCTTGAAATTCAACCATACGGTGCATCTTGAGCTCAAAACTACGAATGTGACTTTGGTTTGGACAACTGATGGATGTCGGCGTCATGCATAGACGTCGGAAGTGGTGTTGCAGGGGTGGCAGCTGCCACACCAACTTTGTAACTGGTGTGGCGGTGTCACACCAACTTTTCAGTATCCCATATATACTCGGTCTCCGAAATTCAAGCAAATATATGCACGAACACGATTTGTAGATGACATGGTTGCCTTAGATTCTGACGGCAATCCATTTATTTACGTTGTTTCCCAGGTAACCTGAGTCAGGTATTTCCCAGTTCCAACGATCATTACTAGGCTAGGTACTAAACAAAATCACATGAATCCTTGTTACGAGCGAAGCGCTTCGCGCTCGCTCGTCGTTTCGTGGTATATGGGGAAAATCTGAATATGAGCGGCCCGGCCCGACCCGGCCCGACCCGACCCGACCCGACCCGACCCGACCCGACCCGACCCGACCCGACCCGAACCGAACCGACCCGATCCGATCCGATCCGATCCGATCCGACCCGACACGACCCGTGGCGACGCTTTTGAGAAGCTCATATCTCTGCAACCACACGTCCGATTGACAAGCTGACTTCTTTGCTGAGCAGCCCCATCCAACCTACCCTGTTTGAGACCGGTGCCGACTCATGTGGGTGACTACCACTGCGCGTGGCGCGTGCCGGCGTGCCGCGTGCCGCGTGCCGCGTGAGGGGTGTTGAAAGGTGTTTTCTCGCAAAAACTCTGCAACGTCTGAGCCGATTGTGTGCAAATTTGGTGTGTGGTTAGGAACCCTTCAGCCGCCAATTTTCCACAAGTCGGGTTGGGTGCCTCTGCACGTGCGCACGTGCACACCCCTATTGTATATCTCAGGAACGGCTGAACCGATTGTGTTCTAATTTGGTGTGTGTTAATTTGGTGTGTGTTTAGGGACTTCTCAGCCGTTGCCTTTCCACAAGTCAGGGGTGGAGGGAGTGCCTCTACACGTGCGCACGTGCTCACCCCTATTCTATATCTCAGGAACGGCTGAGCCGATTGTGTTCAAATTTGGTGTGTGGTTAGGGATCCCTCCGCCGCCGCCTACCCACAAGTCATGGGTGGGGTGCCTCTGCACGTGCGCACGTGCGCACCTTTTTTGTATCTCAGGAACTACTTGCTCGATGGGGTTGAAATTCACCATACATTTATTTCGCGCTCGCTCGTTCATCGCCAACTACGGCGCCTTACTGGTTATAGGTACACGAGCTTGTGCGGTGCCGCGAAAGAAGCGTCATGACATTTTCAGTTTATGTTGGACCTTACTGATGATGGGCTGATGGTTTACCCTGATGGTTTGATCGTTTTTCCTGAAGTTATCATCGTCTGATATGGCTTACCCTTATGGCCTGACGGCGTGCATTATGGTCTGATGGTTACCTAATCATGATCACTTGTGGCGGGATGGGGGGGGGGGGAGAGTGCACCGGGCACGGTGCCCCTTAACATTGGAAAAATTAATACACTAACCCCATGTCGTTGACTGGAAAGAAATGGCTCAGAATGGAGCTGGTGCCCCCCTTAACTGACAACTTTCCGCTGCTCCTGCTCATGATCGTTGGAGAGGACATATTCCCAGCAAGCACGCACAAGTGGGGCCCAAGTGAGATTTTGGTGGGCAAGGTGGGCTAAGCTGGGCAGTGGGCTATAGCTGGGAAAGAAGAAGGGCTGAAGGCGGGCCCCACTTGGGATGCCCAAGATTCAACTTTTAATTGGAATAGTTTTTAATGAATTAACTGCACCAAAATCGTCTGCACTCTGCCTTCTTGTAAACAAATTTTAGGATACAAAAAAAAACAGTAATTTGATTGGTGGGTTTATGCTGGGCCAGTGTTCTGAAAACCATAAATTTGGGTGGAAAATGACATATTTTTGTTCACCTCGGTCAAAAAAAAATCAAGCCGGGTTTTTACCTCCCGTAGTAATGAATTCGAATGTCGGGTGACCATTGTGTGTGAATCAACACCATTATTTAACACGCGCACGGCCGGGGTGGGGGTGATTTCCGCCCGCCCCCTCTCCGGTTTGTCCTGAATAGCGGGAAATCGGTGGTGCGCATCGCCGCCAAATTTGGCACAGCTTTATTTGGGCATCAATTACCCACTATAGTCTGATTTATGTACCTCCGGTCATCTCAGGTCAGGTCACGAGGCCAGGTCACGTGACCCTACTTCGAAAAGTGTGGCCGTCATACACAGCACACAGTTTTTAGCTGATCGGTTTCAAACTTACAGGATTGCATAAGGGTCATAGGTACCTACAATTCGTTCATCTCAGATTTTGTATATCGGTGACCTTTAGTCGGGTGAATTTCGTGACCTTCCCATTATAAGTCAATGGGGAAATATGCAAATGCTTCCTATTCCGAGGATACGCATGATAACAGCCCAATTCCTTCTGGATCATGTTATCATAGGCCATTCATGATGACCCCAGGTGCAATTTGTGTTCAGTGACTCCTACAGGGTCAGCCAAGGCTCATCCGAAATCACCAAAACCTGTTTTTGTATATAACTCTCGACAGCGGAGATGAATATAAAGAAGTGAAACCGATACTAACGTGTTTGTCTCATCGAGACACGTCTCCCAATATGCAACTTGACCTACTTGGGTCACCACTTGACCTTGACCTGAGGTCAAATTTATATGTTGACCTAACCTTGTTAAATGAACAATGATTCGAAGTGCCTTGACGAGAAAACACGATGGCGTAAAAATTATTGCCCTATGCGACTAGATATCGATAGATAAAAATTACGGACACCTTAGCGATTGCATTTTTACAGAGCTTTCCATTGCTTTGTTTGTTCCCTAGCTATCACAGTTCCTGTTAGATAGCTGGGGGTTTCTAGAGCGAAGAATCCTAAAACTGGAAAATCTGACCCTTGGTGATCTCTGGTGACCGTCAATATTGACTTGACATACAAAAGGACCAAATACTTTCGCGATAGAGCTTTGTCTCGAGCTATCTAATTCGTTTTCCGCTTGTAGCTTGCGTGGTTTTCGAGATATTAGGGGGGGGGGGGCTGAAATCACCTCCCTCCCGCGCCGTGGCCGTTCGTGTTTGGCGCAGACCCCGCCGTGCGCGTGTTAAACTGATGTTTAATTTAGTATACATACATGTCATTTTAAAGAAAAGACAGCAGGCTTCAAAAGCACATGAAATACCGTGAACAAACATGCATAAATACTTGGTTACCTTGTGCAGAGGAATATCGTGAAAATACATTGTGTTACATATACGGTTCGTAATTCAGTAGCCTCGTAAAAAGGGAGGAGGTAAAGAACGAGGTCGATTGACACCCTGGTGGATCTTAACGCCAATATCATAATCAACTGATCGGCCGCGGGAAATGGGTGCATACAATTGTTAAGAGCAATCGATTATTTATGTTTTTTGTGAGTTTCATCAACATCCATCAACTATTTCGCCCGAAATCTTCAATTATGATTTACCATGCATGTTCTCCCATTGTGTATGCACTATGCACCCGCTGTTGACCCGACCGTGCTGCCCGACGATTAGCCGATGTTACCCCGACATCGAGCCGGACGTCGGCCCGCAGTTAGAAGGCTACGACGTGTAAAGGTTTTAAGTAGATTGTCAAAACAATAAGAGGCTTTTAACGAAAATAAATTTTTACAGAATATGTGAACAGAGTGATGAATATTTACAGTGAATAATTATCATACTATCATATTATATTTGTTTTTGAAAATAAGTTTTCCGAAGTGCCCTAGGCTAGCTCCGGCAACAAAATTGTTCAGGGTGTCAAGTGACACCCTGGAAATCTTTTGAAGGTATACTATATAAGACGACATTTTCCAGACTTCTGTCCTAACTTTTCTGATTCGTCAATAAATTGTATTTGTTATGACAAAGTTTCTTACCCGATCGGAAACGTAAAGTCGTAAAATAAGCCAGTTTATGTCAACAATGTTCACATGTTCAGCGAATCCACCTCGCATATACCTCGTCCGTTGTCATGGGTGTTGAAAAATTAGCAGTCGGCTTTACCCGGAATCCGAAGTGAATCCGTGGCGCATCAATGACAATTACTTGGCGCTGATTAAAATTCCATTTCTGCTCAGTGCGGTTCAGTTCAACAACGTGGTCTATCGACC